>PVJH01002898.1:85482-155812 GCA_004026705.1 Nesogale talazaci
AAAAAAAATAACTGCCCTGGGGACTTTTTACCTATGTTTTTATATATAACTGCCCCCAAATTTAAAAAACACCTTTCCAATATATGAGGGTCTAAACAATATTGGTAAATTGGTAAACTCTTGACTGAGATAATGAAACAATGGTGCTATTCAATTATTTGTATTATTTAATTAAGCTTAAACCAATATAACAAAGTAGACGTAACTTTTAGGTAAAGTATAATATAGTGACAGACACTAAAAAAAGCAAATGAATGATTAGAGATTAAAAGTTCAATTTTTAAAATCAGATTAAACTCTATGACAATCTTTGGAAAAGAAGAAAGGAAAGCAAGAAGGAAGAGGAGGAATGGCTTGTTAATATGGCATCACTGAGCTAATGGGCCCAAGATATAACATTTCATTCTAGATACTAGGGTATGTTTGATCTATTATTTATAAACCTATTTCTCTGAGTCTCAAACTAACATATATAAAAAGACTAACATATAGTTCACAGGTGACAATATATAGACACATACTCAGAAAATGGTCAGTTGTTCTTGGTAACTGTTAAGTCAATTCTAACTCATGGCAGCCCCATGTGTGTGTGCAGAATAGACACATTTCACAGGGTTTTCATGGCAAGTCTTTCTTGGAAACAGGTAAGCAGGCCTGAATTCCAAGGTACCTCTGGGTGGGTTCAAACAACTAAGTATCACTAGCTCTACACAAAACATCATCACTGAGGTCTACAAATATCATTCTACTCATCAGTTGAGTAACCATTTATGTAATTCTAAAAAGATAGAAAATGTGAAATTTCCTTTGTTCTAAAATATTTGTTTCCTAGAATTATTATTCCATTTTCAGGGTTTTTTTTGTGGGGGGAGGGGGACATCACTGCCCTCTGGTCGTCTTGGGAGCTACCCAGCCTTGCAGCTGCTGGATTTGAACCGCCAAGCCAGTGGGCCGCAGTCCCGCACTCAACCACTATGCCACCGGGACTTAGCCCCCATTTTCAGTCTTAAAGTAGAGGAGTTCCCCCTCTTAACACAAATCTCAGAGGGAATCTCAAAATAAAATGAGAGCTGCTACTTTTAAGGCCCGAGCTTCTCAAATCCTACCTCTCTGCCCTACAATCCCTAGTATTGTCTACTCTCACAGGAGAAATAATGTTTAGAAAAAAAAGGCACCTAAACGTGTCTACATATCGACAAATCACAGTGTGCCACTTAATAAATTCTCTTAAGGACATCCTGGTAAGGTGCTGGGTTCAAACTGCTTAAGTTCCAAGACAGTATTCATCAGAGTCCTAGTCTTTATAATGGGACTGACACTAGTGACAATTCAAGGTGACTATGATTCACACACCCACAATGTAGGGAGAGAGTTGAAAACACAAACACACACACACACACACACACACACACACACTCTGTATGGGGAGAGTTGTAGACAATAAGTGACCAGTAAGAGGCATGAGATAAAATATTTGACAAGTCATATAACAGTCTTTTTTGAGGCTGAATAACAGCTTTGTTCAGTGTGATAATGTGCATACGATATATTGACTTGTAAAACTCAAAATACACATGATTTCCTTATTTATCATAAATTAACTACAGTTAATATCAAATACAAATGATGAACATAAAACAGAAAATCCGGGGCTAAGCCCTGGTGGTATAGTGGTTCAGTGCAGGACAGTGGCCCACTGGCTTGGCAGATCAAATCCAGCAGCAGCTCTCTAGGAGCAAAGCTGGGACTCACACTCCCACTAGAGAGCAGTGATGCCCCCCCCAAAGAAAACAACCCCCCACCTGAAAAACAGAAAATCCGAAACACTGTGACTTGGTTTAAGCACACACATACACAAATCTATGTGAACTGCCTAACCTGATTAAATGAAAAAATAATCCAATCATTTCAGGTACTTAAATCTTACTGCAGTGATGTAACATAAACACAAAAACATTGACTTATTCAATTTTTCCTCTTTGGGAGGGGGGCAGGTGGGGGGGAAAATCACTGCCCTGGTGGGAATAGAAAGCCCAGCCTTGCTTCTGGAGAGCTTTTGCTGGATTTGAACCGCCAACCCTGTGGACCGCAGTCCCGCACACAACCACTACACCACCAGGGCTCAGCCCGACTTAATTCAATTTTTCACTGACCTTCTGGTCAATGAAAGATAACACCACCTGGAATTATTTTGATATTTACATATGCTTAAGTGAGGAAAACTGTGTTGGCATTTTCCAAAGTCATTCCTGATGCTAAGTACATATCCAGCCTTATTTAAATTATCTATAATTTCAGAAAAAAAAACAAAACTAATATTCATAAGGCAAAATATAATCCTAAATTATCACAAAAAGTTTTTAAGTATATTTGGTAACAAATAATGTATACATATTTATAATGAAAAATAGGTAGGATTCTTAAGAATAAGGGATTTTTTTCATTTATTAGAATATCTTCCAAATTTTCGATATAGGTAGCTTTGCTTGAAAACTTGTTTAAGTAGTTTAAAAGGAAAGTTTTGCTGGAATTGTTAAAATTACAATATTAAACACAATATTCTAAATGTATCTTGTTTGTGAGCTACTCAAAAATGAAAGTTAATTCACTGTTATTTTGAAGCAAAAACATATGTGATCGAAGTGTGTCAATATCCATAAACATACTATGAATCTATAAATCGCAAGACTTTAAAAATATATTAATACACAAATATAAAAAGAAAATTACATTATAATTTCTATTTCAGAAAAAATTACTCTAAATGCTTTCCTGTAAAGTTAGGCTTAAATAAAAATACTAAAGCAGCAATGAAGGTCTGATACTTCCCTGTTGGCATGGAATAGTAAAATCAAATCACTTTCATGAAACAAAATTACAGTTCCTAATTTTAAAGTATCCGTTTTCAATCATTGTAATAATTTTATGTTCCACAAATATTTTCTCTTCTTAACGTTTTAAAAATTGTAGAATTTTGCAGTATGCCACCATTAAAGTGCCTAGTAAAAACAGAAATTTAAATAACTAAAATTTACCAGAGTGTATTTATGATTAATTGGTGGGTGTTTTCTCCCTTTTTTCCCATACCAGAGACGAGACATTCCTTTACCAGGCAAATTGAATTTCACCAAATCACGTAAGAACTGTTTTTAAAAGCATTCTTCCTCTAGCAATGATATTTCCAGCATAAGAGCACTACCACAGTGACAAAATAGTTTGCTAGAGAAAAATGATTTGATTGACAAGACGGAGAGCTAATCACTAGCTAGTATCCATTGCAAAGGTTGCCCTGAGTGGAGAATGCAAAAGTGGGGAGGGAAGAGAGGGTTTCCCAGGCTTAAGTTTGGTTGCCCGGTACCCTCAAAAAAAAAAAAAAAAGTGCACAGAAAGGGCTCAGAAGTTTAAAGACACAGAGCAAGTATTATTTCCAAACAAAGTGCAGTAAGTAACACAATAAAGATAATTTAATCACCCAAAACAAAAAAGGTAATAAGCCTGGTTTTTCACATCCCCTTTCAAAATTCACAAGTAATTTCAATTATCTTGCTACTCAGTAATAAAACTGAGTTATTTCCACCTAAAAATACTGTAATTTTTTTTCTTTTATGTGAGCATTTCTTAATTGAATATCTTATGATGGTTCTTCAATCCTTAGATTATACAGAACTATATAAGAAGCAATCCAGTCTATTACAAATAACCTGAAAGCTCCTTCGCCTGCTACAAACCAATTTTTAATCTGAATTTTTAACATCTCTTGAAAAGACACTTTTAATCATTCATTCACTATACCCATGTACACAGTACTAACCAGTAGAATGGAAAATCTGGTAAAATATATGCTTTAGGACACATATTTGATCACTTGAACTAATTAATAAATGATGAAACTAACTACACAATTATTTTTAAAAGAGAGCTCAGAAGTTTTTACCCAACCACCCAGCTTAAGCTGTAGAGCATCTCCAGGGCTGTTACCTCCCACTATTAGTCACCCATCAATCAGAAAGCAAGAATCTGATTTTCAATTAATTTTGCTGGTTTGAACTCTAAGCTAAATTTTTTTTTACAATGTATCCACTTGTGCCTACTCTTCTTTAATCAAATGTACAATCTGTGAGGTTTGTCCATATTGTTGCCAATATCAGTATAAAATTGTTGGTAGTTGATTCTAGAAATGCACCACAATTTATTCATATATTCTTCCACTGATGGGCATTCAAGTTGCTTCCAGTTCTCAGCTATTGTAAATAAAACTGGTGGGGAAAGTAATAAGCTTAGATAAACATTAAAAATGCCTGAACTCAAGATGTTGTCATTAAGTGTCACTTCCCTCCCTTTTCTGTTTCCATTGGAACTATGGTAGAAAGCAAAGCCATATATATCACACAGAATGAAATTAAGACACATCGCAAACCAGGCTCACACTTTAAATGAAAGACATGCACTGTATGCTTTCAATCATTATACATATCAAATACATGTATAACAAATTCAAATCATAAAACCACCACAGGTAACACATTCATATCATATAAACAACCACAGGGATTAACACCAAATGGTTATTAAAAAATTATTCATAGTGGACTAGCACATTTTAGCATCTGCTCTATATTTTCAATTCATTATGAAGAGATTAATCCAGGCAATAACTACTACTCAAAACAGATAATGTCATTCTACCAACTCTGTAAGAGAGACAATCACATAAAATTTATGTATAATCTTAAAAGATAGAACAAAGAGGGATTTTAAAAACCTAATTTGGACATTTAAACAAATTCAGCAAGTTTGAGCACACAATTTTACTACCTTATAAATTTGGCAATAGTTCATTTCTCTAACATTACTGCTTCCAAAATTACATTAAGATAATGTTCAGACCTTGAACTCATGAAAGGAGTGTTAATTTACATTGACGTGTTAAATGACTGGTGTACCTCCTCCATGCAGAAGAGATACAGAAGTAATTAAACAACAACAAAAAAAGGCAGGCAGGAAATATGCATGTTTTGAAAATTTAGCACCGAAGTAATTCAAATTATTTTCTTCTGTTAGGAAATGCTACTTTTCCCTAAAGTAAATACCCCTAATATGTTTTTTTCTATGACCAGTATGGTTCTTTTCTAGTATTTTAAAGCAAAAGCAGAATGACAAATACTATGAAAATCCTTTCAATGAATAGACATATAGTCTTACAATAATAAACCTGAACTTTTACACAAGTTATACTTTTGAGGAAAGATCATTTGTACTTCACTGTATTAACCTAAAATATTAAATTCATACAAAGTAAAAAGGTGAAAATTCTCTTTTCTGCATACCTCCCATTCTCTGCCTGCTGCTTCATTAGTAGAATCCTCACTGGTCTCAGACTCTTCTATCTTTTTTACAACTATAAATCCAGGTTCTCTGGTATATTCACCGGTATCTTCTGCATATATTTCTGGACTCCACTGAATGAAGAAGGCATACAAGTGCTCTGTCCTGTTGAAATCAAGTAACCATTAATAACAGACGTAGTATTCCATATTTCTGGCTAGAATTTTTAAAAATCATGCTTGCAAATATCCTGATAAAACATAAAGCTTTTTGCTGTGGAGAATATACACAGCAAAAAGTACACAGATTCTACTCTTCCTACAAGTGCAATTCAGAGACACTGATTACAAATCGTGCAATCATCCATTTCTGCACTGTTGCTCCCCCACCAACACAAACTCACTGGCTCCTTTAATCAATCGCTTTTTAAAAGGTTTTTATTGGCATGTAACTCAATATTTCCAAATGCTGTTGTCACTTTGTTTCCATTTAGTTCACAAACCCCAGGCAAATTCACTGTCACAGAGTTGATTCCAGGCAACTCTATAATTTCAAAACTGGAAGAAAAAAAAGAAAGAAAAAGCCCCACCCAAATTCATTACCATGGATTTGATTTCAACTCACAATGAGTCTCTGAGGCAGGGTAGAACTGCTGTGGCTGACTCGATCAGAGCAGAAAGGCTCGTTTTCCTCCTGCGGAGTACCTGGCAGTTAGCAGTCCAGTGCACCACTACCAGTATCCTTGGTCCTCTATAGTTAGCCCCCTAAAAAGCACTGTTTAAGGTCTGGTAAAAATGTTAACGATCTGATTCTTTCTGTTCAGGTTTTTGTACATTATACAAATAAGACCACAAATTTCTAATTAATCTCATTTTATTCAATGCACATGTTGTACTGTCTATCTTCTCTGGACTATGGAAAGGATTTTTATCACTATATGTCTTTAAAGTGACATGTAGACTTTCTCAGAGAATTAAATTCCTTATTTTTAACTTAGGTACCCTGAGCTGTTAACTGTGGCAAACCCACTAGCTGTTCCATGCGTAAGAGGCAAAGTTGTCTGCTTCTATAAAGATTTAGAGGCTCGGAAACCTTACTGAGCAGGTCTAGGCTGTCCTCTGGGGCAACGGTTCTCAACCTGTGGGCCGCGACCCCTTTGGGGAATCAAACAGCCCTTTCACAGGGGTTGTTTGATTCATAACAGTAGCAAAATGACAATTATGAAGTAGCAACGAAAATAATTTTATAGTTTGGGGGAGTCACCACAACATGAACTGTATTAAAGGTTGAAAACCATTGCTCTAGGGTCAAAATGAGTCAACACTGACTCAACGACAGTGGTTTAGTTTATCATCAATATCCAAATGCTATTCTTTATTCATATTTTTCTTCTTTCACACAGTGTGGTCAAGATATCTTAAAGTCATGTTTATATTTAATTGTATATATTTAAAATATTATTATAACAATTTTAACTTAAAGTTTCAATATTACAACAGAGTGAAAACAGCATTCTTTATAACTGCTGAAGTTTATGGTTTTATTTTTACTTTTCAAGTGGTACAGAAAAATAGTTTGGAGACTTCACCATTGCATAAACTAATTTAGTACCATGCATACAACAGGCATTAGTAAGTATTTGGGGAAAAAACAATAATGGATTATAAATCTTTATAAAGAGTATTGCTAGTTAATATCTTGATGGACCTTCTTGCTCCAAGATTTGTGTGTGTGTGTGTGTGTGTGTGTGTGTGTGTGCAATCACTGCCCTGGTGGTAGGAGGAAGCCCGGCCTTGCTCCTGGAGAGCTGCTGCTGGATTTGAACTGTCAACTCTGTGGGCCGCAGAAGATCTTTTAACTACTAAAACTGGAATATGATCATGTTATTTGCATCAAAGCTAAAAGAGAACACAACTAAAACTGGGAAAAGTTAAAATAGAAGCTAAGTGATTTTGAATAGATTTGAGGTTTTAATCATAAACTGCGTGTTTCAGATTAAGTACTTACTCACTGCTAGAAACTGATATACAAATTACATATGGCAGAGGTCAGACCAAATCCATGGCTACATAAAGTAGCCAACTAAAAAGGAAGGGGGAAGGAGGGAAGGACAGCAATGTACAGCAGGGGAATAGGGCAATAGGCCTCCCAAGGGAAGTACTGTTTATATCTCCACAGGGAAAGAGGGACCAAACTAAAACTTGGTGTTACACTATGTGAGTGCAGTATGATGGCATGGAGTAGAGAGGCAGTGAAGGGGTCTGAGGGTTCAGCCCCAATCCCCACTATATGGACAGCCGCTCCTCCTCCCAGAAGAATGGACTTTAGAGGACCGCACGGAAGCTGTAACTCGGGGAGAGGGACATGACTGACCAGAGTACACAGATGCAAATGAAGGAGGAGGAAGAGAGCATTGAGCGAATCCTGGCCCACCAAGCCTTGAGGACGATATCCCTGCTCAGAACAGCCAATGCACAGAGAAGACCACTCTGAGACATGATGTTTCTCCCTGACCCAAGGGCCTACCTGGGGACAACACTGGAGACAGGGTCGGATTGCACCTGAGCTGACCCCACCACACTGAGGCAAAACACATAAGTGCATGCAGCAGAGCATCTAGGAAAGAGAGCATGGTGGTCCTAAGGGAGTGTCAAGGATAAATTTGGTGGCCAGAGCTCAACCAGAGGACACTCCGAGAAGTCAACAAACATACTCTGAACACAGGGTTTTCTTTTTTATTATTACAATTATTTTTTTCTTAATTACATAATTTTCCTGGACATTGGTTTTTTTGTTATTATTTTGTGTATATTATTATTTCTGTAGATCTATCTACATAAGATAGCCTGGATGAACAATCTGCAGGAGAAAACAATGGGACCGATGGTTCCAGGGGACAAGGGAAGTGAAGAAATGGGGCAAAGGAGGTGGTGTTGACCAACCCAGGGTAAAGGGAACAATAAGTGATCCAAAATCAGTGGCAAGGAGAGTGTGAGAGTCCTGGTAGGGATTGATCAAGGGTAATATAACCGAGAGAAATTACTGAAACCCAAATAAAGCCTGAACATGATAATGGGACAAAAGAAAAGTAAAAGAAAATAGAGGAAAGAAACAGGAGGCAAAGGGCATTTATAGAGGTCTAAATTCAGGCATGTACATAGGTAAATGTTTTATATATGATGATGGGGAAATAGATCTACATGTAGATGTTTACAGGATTAGTATTAAAGCAGCAGATGGGCATTGGGTCTCCACTCAAGTACTTCTTCAATGCAAAAAAACTTTGTTCTATTAAAGAGGCATTCCATGATGCTCACCTTCCTGACACGATTGCTGAAGATAAATGTGTGCATAAGTAAAAGTGGTGAAAAAAGTTGATGGTGGCCGGTTATCAAAGGATAGAGCATCTGGAGTCTTAAAGGCTTAAAGGTAAACCAGTGGCCATCTAGCTCAGAAGCAAGGAAGCCCACAAGGAAGAACCACACCAGCCTGTGTGACCATGAGGAACCAAAGGGATCAGTAATCTGGCATCAAGGAACAAAAATCATATCATTGTGTGCCCACCTTACTGACCTGATTGCTGAAGACAAATGTATGCATGGACAAATGTGGTGAAGAAAGCTGATGGTGTCTGGCTATCAAAAGATATAGCATCTGGGGTCTTAAAGGTTTGAAGGTAAAAAAGTGGCCATGTAGCTCAGAAGCAACAAAGTCCACATAGAAAAAACACACCAGCCTGTGTGACCCCAGCTGTTGAAGGGACCAGATATCAAAGAACTAAAAATTTTATCATTGTAAATGACAAGGAGTACAGGTTGGAGACCCAAAGCCCATCAGTAGGTAACAGAACACCCTTTATAGAAAGGTCACAGAGAGAAGATGAGCCAGTCAGGGTGCAGTGTAGTAATGATGAAACATACAACTTTCCTTTAGTTCTTCAATGCTTCCTTCCCCCCACTATCATGACGCCAATTCTACTTTACAAATCTGGCTAGATCAGAAGATGTACCCTGGTACAGATAGAGACTAGAAACACAGAGAATTCAGAACAGATGATCTTCAGGACCAGTGGTGAAAGTGGCAATACCAGGAGGGAAGAGGGAAAGTGGGGTAAGAAAGGGAGAACTGCTTTTAAGGTTCTACATATAACCTCCTCCCTGGGGTATGGACAATAGCGAAGTGGGTGAAGGGAGACATTGGACAGTGTAAGATATAACAAAATAACAATAATTTATAAATTATCAAGGGTTTATGAGGGAGGAGGGAATGGAGAGGGAGGGGGAAAAGGAGGAGCTGACATCTAGGGCTTAAGTAGAAAGCAAATGTTTTGATAATGATGAGGGAAACAGACGTACAAATGTTCTTGAAATACAATGGATAGATGTATGGACTGTGATAAGAGGTGTATGAGCCCCCAATAAAATGATTTAGAATATATATGATTTAGAATGAGCATAGACTTATACATGTGTGTGTATATATACATACACACACATATATATAATGACTAATTTGAGACACCTCAAGAGCTTATTTTTTTTTGCTTGCTTTTGCTTACCTTTCTTGTGGCACAGCAAACCAATATTCATGTTTCTTGTCTCTCTGGGCATACTGTTGCATTGTTGCACTTGCTTGAGATACAAACGTTTTCCTCATGGGTTTTCCAACTCTCAGGCATAAGAATTTATGTAATCGATGTCTTCGCTTTTCTTTTAACAATGTAGAACCTGGAATTGAGAAGCAGACAATATTTAATTCTTGTAAAACATGTCTAATTTTATCAGTTGCTTTAACTATAAATTGCTGACAAATAACTACAGAAATCACCTCAGTTTTCTATTAAGTAATATGCTTTCTTCTGTCAAAGGTAAATTTCCAGGTACAAGACTAGGCTTAGTAAAAGAATCAGTTTTTTAAAATTAAAATTATATCTAGAATATAATTTGGGTAAAGTGTATATAATTATAATTTTTAAAAATCTGTATAGAATAAACCTTTACATTTTCTACAAACTTATTTATAAGTTATTTTAAAAAGGTGAGAACATGCAGAATTTTATTTTGGCATCACTGCCGTCTGGTGGTGCGAGTAGGAGGCCCAACCTTGCTGCTGGATTTGAACCTCCAACCCAGTGGGCCGCAGTCCCACGCACAACTACTACGCCACTGGGGCTCAGCCTTATGCAGAATTTTTTTTACAGAGCTATACTACGCCATAATGTATATTCATACATGCCACTATTGGCACAACATGTAACCTTGTGAATGACAAAATCAGACCTTGCCTGGCCTTCTGCTATCTATTTATACAGAAGATGTGATTTTTAAAATGCCAGTACTACATTAGATTTGGAAAACCCATTAAGCCTGAATTCTAACTCTTCCAACCCTAGACACTGACATAAAGTATAGTTTTTGATAATATGCTTGAACTCAGGAATCTGGGTACCTAATGACATGTGATGACAGCAAATTGTGGAGGGTACTAGCCATGGCTTTGCTTCTGTGCAACAGAGTACACTGCTAGAACATGACAATACATTCATGTACCCTTAATTTATGTCTCATTTGAGCCGCTATACATGGTCAATTTTATGCTGATATCAGATTTCCTGGGTGGTTCAGTTAAAAATACTTGGTTGTGAACTGAAAGATTGGCAGTTTAAGTCCACCCAGGGCTGCAAGAGAAAAGGTTAGAAGTTCATGTTCACTCAGAGGATCTGGGTGGAACGATCTGGCGATGTACAAAAATCAATCAGTGAAAATCTTACAAAACACAGTGTTGTCACAAGCTGGAATTTGAGTTTGCATTTAATTTTTGTTAATGCAGATCTGGATTTTTCTCATCAGATCTTAGTGATTCATTATTTCAACATGCTGAATATTTCAACCTACTGAATATTTACTATCAATCATGCTTCCTTCTAATCACATGAAATTCCAGGGGCTTCCAAAAATTCTGAGGAAAATCCCATTATTTTTTAGTTCAATTTTTTCATGAACTTTGTGACGTCACCTTGTATATTGATGTATGAACGAGATAAAAATGTTACGCTTTGGTGCACATAGATTGTACAGAATGACAAAAGATAAATGTGAGTAAATACACATAATAAATTACTAGAAGGTAGGGAAGTTTCCTTAGGGGTGGCAAGAAAGTCCCACTCTGGACAACTCTGTACAGCAGAATGAAACACTGCCTGGTCCTATGCCAGCCCCACCATTGTTATGTTGGAGTTCTCTGTTGCACACACTGTGGCAATCCATTTCTGAAGGTCTTTCCCTCCTTCAGTGTACTAACTACCCTGTCCCCATTTCACCAACATGATGTCCTTTTCCAATGACTGGTTTCTTTTGCTAATATGTACAACAACACACATGAGATCAAAGTTTCACCATCTTTACTTCCAGGAACCATTCTCTGGCTGTATTTATTCCAAAGAATATTTAATTTGTTCTGGCAACATACTGCACTTTTAATATTCTTCAGCATCGCAATAATTCAAATGCATCGTTTTCGTAGGTCTATCTTATTCAAGGTATAACTCTCATAATATTCATATGAGGTAACTGAAAACCACCACACCTTGATCCTCAAAGTATCACTCTTGCTCTTAAATATGTCTTGTGCTGATTTGTCTAATACAATATGTCATTTGATGATTTGGGTGATATTCCTGTAAACACTGACCACAGATCCAAGCAAGATAAAAATCCTTTATAACTTCAGTATTTATTTATCATGATGTCATTTACTGGTGTAGTTGTGAGAATTCTCTATATTCAGTTGCATTCCTACTGAACACTGTAGTCCTTGTTCTGCCCTACTAAGTGCTTAATGTCGTCCTTGCTTTCCGCAAGTAGGGTTGTGTCATCTGTGTACTGCAGGTTAATAAGCCTTCTTCCAACTGTGATGTTATATTCTTCCTTATACAGCCATTTCTTGAATTATCTGGTCAGCAAGCAGATTATGATAAAATGACACAGCTCTGATGCACACTTTTCCTGATTTTAAATCATGCAGTATTCTGTTATTCTCTTTGAATGACTGTCTCTTGACCCTGGTACAGACTACGCATGAGTACCACTGAGTGGCCTGGAGTTCTCAATCTTCTCAATGCTATGCAAAGTTTATGAACCACACAATGAAATGTCATTGCATAGTCAATAAAATACAAGTAAATGCTTTTCTACTATCTTCTGCTTTGTCAAGATCCACCTAAAGGTCAGTAAAGATAGATATCCTTGTTCCAAGTTCTCTTCTGAATCTGGGTTTAATTTCTGGCAGTTCCCGATAGATGTTCTCTTACAACCACTTTTGAATGATCTTCCAAAAACTTAGCTTGCATGTGATGTTAATGATATTTTTCACTAATTTCCACATTCTGTTGTGCTACCCTTCTTTGGAATGGACACATAGATGTAAGCTTCAATAAGGTGGCCAGGAAGCTGTCTTTCATATTTCTTGGCATAATCAAGTAAGTACTTACAGTGCTTCAGCTTGTTGAAACACTTCAATTGGCTTTCCATCAACTCCTGGAGCCTTGTTTTCCACTAACGCTGTTAATAAAGCCTGGATTTCTTCCTTCAAGTCATGAATATATACTATTTCTTGAAACTGTGAATGTCAACCAGCTGATCTGGGGTACAGTGACTGTGTAGTCCTTCCATTTTCTTTTGATGCTTCCAACATATTTCATCATGTTGTCCATAAAGTCCTTCAATATTATAATTTGAGGTTTCAATTTTTGCGTCAGTTCTTTCAGCTTAAGAAATGATGAGAGTGTTTTTCCCTCTTCTCAAGTTGCCCTTTGATATTTTTAGGTCTTGTACTTCATTTTTCCACTGGTCTAAAATCAAGAGAGATTTTCAGTCTCATATGACTTCTAGTTTTATCTTTTCTTCATTTCATGCTATATAACCCAGTAGTTTACAAAGTATCAAAACTATTTTCAGAATTGGAATGGGGCACGAGTTTATTATTCAACGATGAGCTTCACTGTGTGAGGTATCCAGGGGAAGAGGTACCAGAAGTTCAAAAACACACAACCAAATTGTGAAGAGGCATGGAAGCAGTGGAGATCCAAAACCCACCTGCAAGATAACTGGGGAGACCCTTTCAGAAGGGTCACATGGAATGGATGACAAATTCAGGGTGGCACTGATGAACTAACCTATATAACTATCCTCTAGTTCCCAAATATTTTCTTCCCTTACTATCATGGCTAAATTTTGTTTTACTTCATTAATCATGTATGATTTGCATATGTTCATTTGTATATTTAAGATCATGCAGTACATCAAAGTCAATATAAATAACCCTTCAGAAATAGTTACAGGAGTAACGGAACCCCAGGGCTATGTGGGAATAGGAAGTGGGGAAAAGGGGAGAAATGGGGGCTGATAGCATTTCTGGTGTGCAGAGGGCGATGGATGACAGTGGGAGCCCAAGATTCATTTGTGGAACTACAGAGGAAATAAGCTTCCAGTGAACTCTTTATATCCACAATTGAGGAATTGGGGGAAAAGGGTTTACTAGACAGAGGGCATTGGAGATTTGAGGATAGAAGCTCACAGACATAAATCTGACTTGAACAGTTCAAACTTGTCAGTCGATTCCCTCTCTGATATATGCTGGACCTGACCTGGTTTTCAACATTTTCTGTTTTGTTTTTGTTCATTCCTATTGGGGCATATATCAAAGGTGTTATGTCATTAAAGGTCACACTCGAAGTTGTGTTACATGGTGCTCTGTTTTTCTGTGAATGCAACTCAAGACTGATGAACCTATAGGGACAGTAATTAAAATAAGGGGTGGAGTGGGGAAGAGGACAATGAAAAGAAAGTCAAGGAGTTCAGAAATTAAGAAGAATGTTTGGAATCTGTTGTAGAAATTATACATTACTGGTTGATGTGACTGAACTGTGGGATGATATGTCTTAACTCCCAATTAATAATATGTTTAAAATAAAAATAATTAAAATTATTCAGGCAAAGTCTTATTAGGAAGTTAAAATTAAGAAGAACATGAAAACAGAGTTGTAGTCAGCCAGTATTTGTCTCAGGTAAAAAACATTTTACAAAAAGGGGCATACCTGCATTTTGAGAACTATCACTGTAGCTGAAATCGAATAAAATAGAGGAGAGATAATGAGGTAAAAGAATCAAGAGAAGAAGAAGAAAGTAATTTCTAGGGTACGGCATTATTTAAAGGGTAAGAAGATCTTCACCAGTACATAACTGGAAAAACAAAGGAGAGCAGTTGAGACAAAGAAGAAAAAACAAGCGTGTATGAGTAAATAAAACATTTGGTTAACAATATTAGGTCCAGGTCTTCTGCTAGACTACTTATACGTGTAAAGATAAGGTTTCTACTGTTGGTCTAAAAGAAAAGTATATGCAAAATTAAAAATAAATAAGATGTAGTGAATAAAACAGAACTTTTGAAAAAGTTTGAGAGAAACTTGAAAAAGATCATTAAGAGTTTGACACTACATTAAAATCCAGTGGTTTTCATTCTTATTATCATTGAGCCAATGGCAGGAGTCAAATTTATGAAAACTAATTGTTATTATTGTCTTGGAAGAACAGCCAGACTTCTAGAAGGATGGAGAAACTGTGAGTCGTATACTTTAGACATGTCAGGAAGACCAGTCATGATGACCTGAGAGGGACATCCTGCTTAGTAACGTGACAGGGTAGTACGCAGAGACTAAATACCAGGGAGTGTCTGTGGTAATACTAGTCAAGGTCCACTTGATTACTGTGGCGGTCATGTGCTTATGTTAATTTCATGATTGATATGTAGGGATGGAGATAGTCATTGAGTCGCCAATGAGGCCTTCCTGTGGGCATGGCTTTCTCCTGAGACTTCTGGAAAATCTAGAGATGAGAAGCCATCCCCCCAGTTGCTGGGAGTTAGTCTCAGAGAAAACGAACTACTGACAAGACAAGATGGCAACATCCCAGGAGCTGGAGGAGGAGCAGGAGAAGCCACACCGCTTTACCCTGATGGAACCAGACCTCTGAAGCTGAAACCACGTGGAGACCCCTGCTAGTGCCAGGATTCTGCACCTACTGGCCTGTGACTTCGTCAGTGGGAAGCAGACTTTATAGAGTGCTAACGGGCATATGGGCTAATATCAGACTTACAACATTTAGCTGGACTGGGTTGGGATGCTTTCTCACTGTTGCATTCCTCTTGTATATAAATCCTTCTCTTATATCCATATGAGTGTCTATGAAGTTGTTTCTCTAGTTTACCCGGACTGACACAATTACAGAATGGCTAAATATACATCAGCTTTGGAGTTAGTGAGAAAAAAGAAAACATATAGTAACTAGATAAACAAGCTTTACATATTTTATAACACTTACCTTCTACATGCCCATCAGCAGCTGCTATTTTATGCTTAGTTTCTTTTTGTGACACCTGTTGAATATTTTCCCTCTGTTGCTTAGTCTGTTGCATAGTATGGCTTTTCCAGAGTTTGCGAAGCTCTTCTACCTCTGTCTCTGAGTCTCGATTGTGCTCCTTTATTGGCTTTCCTTTGTTCACAGTCTGCTTCTGTTTCAATTCTGTAACTTCACTACAAGGCACGTTTTCTCTTCCACCGTCTCCCTGGTGCAGCGAATCCTCAGTGAGAAGAAAATCCTGGTCTCCATTACTTTTTACACTTGTGCTTTGTTCTTTAGGATCTGATAATTCTTTAAAATTATCTGTAACCTTATCTCCCTCCTTTACAGACATTTCAGCTTTATTTAAATCAGGTGTATGAGAGAGAGTCCCAATTTCATTTGCAGATTGTCCAATGTTGGGTTTTAAGTGACCAGCGATACTAGTAGAATCTGATATGCCTGACACACATTCTGTTCCAATCTGATTGACAGCTTGCACAGATTCTGGTAACACACCAGAAGATTTATCTTGCCGTGGATCATCCGAAGAAATAAGCTCCTCTCCCTCTCGTATGGGAGAGAGTTCAGATTCTGTGAACACATCTTCAGAAAAGGACTCCTCAGTGCTTCTGGGAGCAGTGCTGGCACTATCATTTCCGACATCGCGGACTCTTGAGTCTATTTCATCAATATTACTTCTTGTCATTTTCTTTAAATGGCCAATGTCTCTTGCTGATGAATGTTCTATCTCTCTGTCAGTAGGCAAAAATAAAATTAGACTTTTTAAATTATAGTATTTTACTCAACAAAAAATAAGTCCACTGGAAAGGCTTTTCTAAAAGAATGTAACCCCCATCTCTTAGCATTGTAACAACAATCTAAGTCATACAGATCTAAGTGTGCATTTGAGAGCTGGTAAGCATGTGAGAGTTCCTTGTAAGTAATTTTGCAACACAGAATATCTGTGAAATTATTCACTAAAGGGCTATCTCTATGTTTAATGACATGTTACATTTATGAATTAACAGTCAAAGAATAGTTCCAGAGAGAAGTAATGCAATCATCCATACCATGAAACATATAAGTTAACTATTTAGAATGATGGCTAAAACCAATTTGATAGAAACAAATTCTATAACTCAGTGGGGAAAAAAATCATCAATATTTATGGACATAAAAATGGAAATCATGTAAAAATATATTTGGAAAAAGACTGAAAAGAAATAAAACTAAAAAAATAGAATGAAAATTAAAAATAATTACCTGATTATGAAAGATTATTTTGTACTGTTTACTTTGACATTTAAAAAATTTCCTGTAATATGCATATATAATTTCTGTATATACATTTAAACATATTAATTCAAGTATAATTATCTCTGGCTCATTTTAATCTGACTTCATTTTAAGAAGCACAAATACTTGTTTTATAAATATGCAATAGTTCCCTCTAGTGGTCGTTCACTCAAACTGCACAATGGGTTCTCTAAACATGGGAAAAGTGTTAAGCTGTTTCAACCAGATTTTCTTTTTAAGACCTTAAAATTAGACATTAAGTTTACAAACAAAAAGGAAACTATTTACCCTTCCTTTTAGTGTGAAGGGCTAAACACTCATTCATGCCAATAATGTTGTTACTACTGTTCAAGAACACGAACTTCCCAAGCAGTGTGAAAGAGAATCAGTAACATCTCCAGGTTAACTTACACCACATAAGGCACTATTCCTCAAAATCACTTGTTTCATTATCTGATTTACTAAAAAGAACTTTTACCTATCAATTCTTAAGACAGGATTGAGGAATTTTTAAAAGCATGTAATAGTTTTTCAGCTAACACTGAATGATAGTTATTCACAAGGAGAGTTTTACAGTATTCAGGCAGAACAGTTTTATGTCTCAGAATAGGAGAATCTCTGGTATAATAATACAAATGGGAAATGAGGATAATAGAGTGAGCCTCATCCATAACAGAATATGCAAGCAAGTCAAAATCATAGGACATTTATTAAACCAACCAATCAAAATGTAAAGCGGCCATTACGCAACATCTTCTTGATGTCCCTACCAGTGTTTCCTAAAGTGGGCAATACTACCCTTTGGGGGAGCCTGGGATAATCCAGGGGGATGGGGGGCGGCTGGAAATCAGAAAACTATACTTCACCTTGATTCGAGAGTATAGTATGAATTTCTTTCATTAGCAGTAGGGCATAAAGTAATTGTTTTCTGAAAAAAGGCTCAGTAGGTCTAATAAGTTTGGGAAGCTATTGTCTACACACTGCTGAAGGCGGTGTTTCCAACTCTCCATGCCTTCCCCCAAAGGATCTGAGCTCTTTGGTTTACATCACGTCAAAATGGCCACTTTGGTAACCCTTGAGGGGGTTCAGATTCTTCAAGTGAGTGTTGGACTCCTAACATCAAGGATGGTGGTTAAACCCTACAAACCACTCCAGAGGATAAAGAGAAGGCTGCCAGTTACATAACTGTTTATTGCTCAAAAATCCTATATAGGGGGAAAAAAGAACCCTATACAGGGTTTCCAGGAGTCAGAATTGGACTCAATGATAGTGCAGTTGAGTTTGGGGAACGAAAAGAAGGCAGAAAATAAGAGCTGTAAGTAGGATCAAGAAAGTTTCCCAATAAAATTCTCACAGAACTGCACTTGATACTCTTCAAAAATGAGCAGGTGACTGTTGATGACAAAACAAAATTTTAGCTCAACTTTTCTGGTCTTCTCACTGATGCAGCTTTCCATTTTCTTGAAAATCCTTCCTTATGGAGCTGAGCCGCAGTGGCGTAATGAGTGCGGGACTGTGGCTCATTGGCTTGGCGGTTCAAATCCAGCAGCAACGAGGCTGGGCCTTCCACTCCAACCAGAGGGCAGTGATGTCCAAAAAACAAAACAAAACAAATCCTTCCTCATAAGCTCCATGATCATCTGAATTCCTTTGAGAAAATCTACCAAGATTACTTCATTGGAATGAAAAAAAAAACACAAACAAAACCTACTGAAATAATTTCTGAGCTGATCTATCTTTAATGAGCTCAGAAGAGCCTTCCAGAAGTCACTGTATCGGCTGCACCCTTTTACTGAAATCCTTCTCACAAGCCTAAGACACGTGTATTACTGAGAGGACTTGTTTACAGCTATCCAAATTGAAAAGAAATATTCAAAAATTTTTGCTGAGAATAAATCCTGCAAGTATGAACTAGAACCCCAGTGGCAATACATTTTTTTACTTTCCCTTGAATACATTGCAAATATCTCCCTCTTTATCTTTTTATCTAATTTTCATTCCTGTACTCATTCCCAATAATCCCAATTTACCAATGAAGGTGATTTATGATTCATGAGAGTAGGTCAGAGTAAATTATACCTCTTTTTTTTTTTAAATTATACCTCTACTGATAGATTTACCAACTCCGATTCATCTCTTTTGGGTGTAAACTTATCCTGAAGACTTTCTAAATACAGGATTTGTCTACTATAGGTATCCGAACAACTCCCATAGTTTGCCCTCCCCCCAAAGATAATTTAGTTTACTCTTTTGCTTTTTAAGTGGTTCTAGGTTGCATTAAAGAGTTAGTACAAAAACAAATACCCATCATTACCCTGGTGGGTTAATATAGGAATATAACAGTCAATTGAAGTCCTTTTTTAAACTACTAAGAAAGCAACATCTAGCGGGATGCGACATCCATTTCTATTACACATCAACTTCCTTACTTTCGACTGCTACAACCTACCTTGTGTGTGTGTGTGTGTGTGTGTGTGTGTGTGTGTACATTTTAAAACTTTTCCTCCTTAGTTTCCTTCCTCCCTTTGCTCTCTGGCAATCACTTTGGTAATCATACTAGTTTCTAGGCTGTACTGACACACGTCTCACATCTCCCCCAGCATCACTCACATTTCTGAATCAGAATCAGACTATTCCAAAGAAAAGTCTTTACATTCATAGAACTTCTGTTCTTTTCTACTGCAACCTTTACTTTTTATGAAAGAAGGTTGCAAATACAGAAATCAATAAATAAAATCAAGCTTCTCTGGATACAGCAATGTCAAGTCTTCCTCATTCAGCCTTGCCTAAATCTCATACTCAGCACTTCCTGTAGTTCCAAGGAAAATTTAAAAGCTGCCTTTAAAAAAAAAAAAAACTGCCATTGATACTGATCCCATGGAAAGAAATGAGGATTTGAAATGGTGTGTTTCAATAAAGAAGCAAGTAAATGTTGCATTAAATGATCTCTATAGACTCCATATAAATATGAACATAAAATTTAAAGCAATTCTTAAATATTCTTGGTGCAAGAAAAATCTTATTTTCAAAACTCCATAAATTTGCTTTAGAACTGATCAAATGCAGAGCAGCTATAACAAACTATTAACAATTATTTAAGAGTAAGTACAATCAGGGTCAGTTATGAAGATGCAATCATATTCTAATAGAGCATAAACATCACTCTTACATAGGTAAGGATTCCTTTATTTTGCTATCCAAAATTTCTTTGTACATTCCAGCTGACATCACTTCTTCCATTGGACACATGATGCCATATTCCTCACAGCCATTCTCCTGAACCAATGGGTCAGTTTTATGCGGATCAAACATTATATTATTTGGTGTAACTAGCAGCACACCACTGACTGTGCCCTAAGGTTAAAAGAAAGAAAGAAAAATATGTTTAGTCTTCAAAGTTTAACATCTCAAAATGTAACCTAGCTACTTCTACCAATTTTTTTCTGACGTCGCGACAACATATAAAATAGTAGCATACTCATGTACTATGGTACGCTCATGAAAATGTCTTTCATTAGAACCCAATTTTCTTTAGCAAATTCTCTTCTTTAGCTGAGCCAGAATACAGACTATCAGATTCACCCTAAACCATACCCAGAATTCAAATTTTAAGCTTCAGCAAAAATTGAGTTATAACAGAAAAGTAACTTTACTAAGTCAAGAAGGGATTAACTATATGATTCAGAAATGCGGAAGTCACATGTTTAAAATAAATTCCTATAATGCATCTTTTGTACTTCCTTACCATATGCACATAGTTTCATGTATACAGTGAAGGCTGAATAAATGTGTGCATAGCTGAGTCTATGAAAAGAGGAAAAAAATAATCTTTAAAAGATCTGAAGATAAAATTTAAAATGCCAATCTTGGCCTGGCTACCACTCTACCATGTGACCTGGAGCAAGCAAAGCGTCTGGCCTCAGTTTCTCAGCTGTAAAATTAGGAAGGCTGAGCCCCGGTGGCATAAGTGGTTGAGTGCGGGACTGCAGCCCATGGGCTCTGCGGTTCAAATCCTGCAGAAGCTCTCAGGAGCTAGCTAGCTCCCAGGACCACCAGAGGGCAGTGATGCCACAAAAAAAAAAAATTAGGAAGACTGACTGGATGAACCAACACCAAGATACTGTCATCATTTTTAACCTCACCATAAAGAAGTGTTAATTTTAAAATATTAGGTCTTCAAAAGGATCGTGGAAAATACTATGATCTTTTCATTTTTCTTTTTTTTTCTTTGTTTTTGGGGCATCCCTGCCCTCTGGTGGTGGGAGTAGGAGGCCCAGCCTTGCTGCTGGACTTGAACCTCCAACCCAGTAGGCCGCAGTCCCACACTGAGCCGCTTACGCCACCAGGGCTCAGCCACGGTCTTTTCATTTTTCCATGAATTTTTTGAAGTGTCTCACTTCAAAATGCATGTAAATAAACTGGAAAAATTGGATCCACCAATCTCACTTTTAGCTAGCTTTTAAAAACATCTTATGTGTTCTACTTTATTTGCATTTGCCTATTTGATCTTCACAGCCAGAGCTTTCCAAAGGGATTATCATCTGCATCTTCTCGAATCTTTGATCAAAACGTTCAGTAATGGTAGCTGGACACCACCCAGCCCTTCTGGCCTCACACTGAAGAAGGCAGTTATTTATGGCAGCAATTAGTCACACATCCATTTCTTCCTTTTATTTCTGACTTTTCTTCCTCTATTGCTCAAGGCAAATATAAACCATTTGCTGTTCCTCAGATGGCTGCTTTAAACTCAGACACTGCAAGGAACTAAGCCAAAAGAAGCACTAAACAGAGCATTAGGTCAATTCCCTGCAATTCCATGCAGTCAGCAAGTCCCTGTTTCTTCAAACTAAAATGCCAAATCCCACGAAGGTTTTGGTTGTCTGTAAGCAGCCTCAAAATGGCTGAAATTTTTTTTAAACGCATAGAAATTTAAAAATGTTAGCAAGGATGTAGGAAAATTAGATCCCTTGTCCAATGCTAATGGGAATACAAAATGGAACAGTCTGTTTAGAAACTGAAAAAGAGATGCCATATCCATTGCTATCACATCGATTCTGACTACCATCAACTCTATGACAGTGGAACTCCCTCCAGGCGGTCCCAAGACTCTAATGTTTACAGAAGCAGATTGCCTCATTTTTATTCAGCAGACCAACTGGTGCTTTAAAACCACCAAATTTTCTGTAGCAGTTGAGCGCTTGATCACTAAGCCAGTAGGCCTCCGAGAATTATCATACGATGCAGAAATTTCACGACCATAAATATACTGCCAAGGGACTTGAAAGACGTAATGCAAAAGGGCATATGATGGGGTACAATCACCACCACCCCCGGAATTTAACCCACCGGCCAAAAGATATGCATTTAATCTTTTCTTTAAAAAAGCAAACTTTCCCGCGGGCTTGGCGATTCAAATCCAGCAGCGGCTCTCAGGAGCAGCGCTGGGTAGCTCCCACGACCACCAGGGGGCAGTGATGCCCCCCCCCCCAAAAGCAAACTTATCACCTTCAAAGTTCTCTCCATGACACATAATACATTTGTTACACTTAATACATTAATACACTTAATACATAATACTTAATACAGTACACTAATACATTTGTTGGAATCTACGATTCCATTCTTGGATACATTTTTCCAAACTCCTCTGTTTGGATAGCTGACAGCACCTCCCTTGATTTTTTTCTTCACCTCTTCTGTGTCATTAAAGCACTGTCCTTTCACGTTGTCCCACTTCATTTGCAGAAACAAAGAGAAGTCACAAGGGGTGAGGTCAGGTGAGTAAGAGCAGAGGGCAAGAGAGGCATGCTGTTTTTTAGTCAAAAATTAACACATGATGGCTGCATGAGCAGGTGCATTTTTGTGGTGGCAAAACCAGTCCTTTGTCAAAATCAGATCTTTTTTCGTTGTATATTGTCTATTAATGTAACTTTTTCAGAACCTCGAAATAGAAAAACTGATGAACAGTCTGACCTGATAGAACAACCTCCAAATATTCTATGAGCTGACATTTTTATCCATTTGGGATGTTGACGGATCAATGGATATTTCACCTTTTTTGAAACAATAAAACCACTTGTACACTTGGATTTTTCCCATAGTGTTGTCCTTATAAGCTGTATTCAATATCACAAATTTCTGCAGCTCTTTTCCTGAGCAGGAAACAACATTTCACAGCCACATGCTATTCTCTTATATTGGCCATTGAAAGACAAAAAACAAGGTTTGAGTGAAATTGTCTCTATGGAAAAATACACTGTGGCCAGAGAACCTTCCGAGACAAAGCCACTAGGTGCACTAAATCAGAGAGAGTGACTCATTCGCCTAGCAGAAAAAATGCAGACTAAGAAAGCTCTGCTTCACCCAGTGCACTTCAGGGTTTTGGATGGGTACTCCCTTTATATAAATTATGTTCAAAGAAGCATTATTCACAATAGTCAAAAGGGAGAAATAACCTAAATGTCCAAAAAATGGATTAACAGATAAACAAAAAAGTGTATAGACACAATGGAATACTATTCAGTCAGAAAAATATATTAAGTCTTGATATATACTACAACATGAATAGAGCTGGAAGACATGATGTTATTACCAGTCAATCACAAATAGATTAATATTATATGGACTCACTTCTAACAAAAACTAAGAACAGACAAGTTTATGGAGATCAGAGTGTCTCAGTGTCTTAGAAGAAAATGAAAACTGAAGTTACACATATTGATTGCATGTATACAAGGACTGCATATAAAGGTTGCACTTATAGCAAAGTGTGGTGAAGGAATCAGAAGGTCCAGCAATCATAAAGAATAGTATCTGGGGTCTTTAAGGCTTGTCTTAAAACAAGTTATAATCTAAGTGAGGTGACATCAAAGTCCAATAAAAGAAGAACCCCATCTTGTGTGATCCAATGACTGTAAATAATGAAATCCGAGACCAGAGGAGGGAATGGTATGAAAGCTTAAGTTCTGATCTGAGCTCCCAGTTTGTAGATGACTGTGGATGACAGAAAAATCTCAAAATCCATCAGCATGGTCCCCATATGGATTAAGCTCTGGTGAATCCCTCTGACCACTGACCAGGAATGTGAATGATATTACTACCAGACAAAAATGTGTTGGAAAGCAGACTAATGCATATAGAGTTAGGTTAAAATTTAATATCCTATTATATGTACTCCTTGTTAACCCATTTTATATTTGTTCTAGTTTTATCTATTTTCTACTTTGTTTTTAATTGAAATTTTTCTATTTTATTATTATTGTTGGTTTCTTTTTTTTTCCAGGAGGGGTAAAGTTTTACTTTTTATGAAATCCAGGATAGTAATGGATTAATGGTTCCATAGGGTTATGGAAGGGGAGTTGAAGGAGAATTGGGAGCTAATAATAATCAATACAAGAAAAAATGTTCTACAATGTATTGTAATGATAGTTGTACAACTATTTTTTCATATATTTAAAACCATTGAATAGTATTATATATTAATTATGTCAATAAAATTTAAGAGGAGGGTTGCACAGTCAATCGGTGTTATTGCTGTCAATAAGCTGTACCAGGGTAAATTGTTGAACCGGCAAATGTTGTATGGGGATAAGTCTAGTTGGTTTGATTTTAAAAACATAAGACTAAAGTTGTAAAAGACTCTAACCTTTAAAAATGATCAAGTAGAAAAGTAAAAGAAATTCCTATCAAAAATAACCATTCATTCACACGTGAGAAAAGCTGTTAAAGATAATTTAAAAAGTGTATCATACAAGTAAGTACATACAGGATTTGAGAGAAAGATTGTGTATGCATGCATGTATGCATGTGTGCACATTTTGGTTAAAGAAAAGAATTGATCTAAAATTCTGATAGCATTTTTTTGGTTCCAAATCACAGACTACTAAAATAAGGAATAATTTTAAAGGTACCATATTGTCAATATTTTAATTAAATCATATACATCTACATTACTTTGTTTTCTTGGAGAACATACCAACTCAAAGTCTGTGGGAAACAAGAAAAATTTCTCCCAAGTTGTCTCCCCCAAAGATAGGCCAAACATTAAGAGGCTTTTTGCCAACACATGGTGGGAGGTCAGATGCATTCAGCCTACAGACTACCATCTGGTCCCACCACAGGTGGGACCCACTCCCTGCTGTTAAGGACAGGGCATACTTCTCCCTGAAGGCTTTCTGCCACCAGTCTGGTCCACTGTGGGTGGGGTGCCATGTCTTACTGATAATGGTTTCAATGGAGAGCCAGGGAAGAGGTCAAACCTGCTCGGTGACATTCAAAATTAGGATGCCTCCCTGAACCTAGGATCTTCCCATCTTGTCATGTGTACCCCCAATCTCTTCCCTTCCTCTTGTGCATACAACTCTTGAATGCCCCCCCCCCCATTGCTGTCTACCTATTGTGCAACCTCTTCCTGTGACATGGGTCTATACCTGTAATGAGGGTGCCTACATGCTCCCCCAAAAGACATAAGCCTTGGTTAGCAATAAAGAAGTTCTCTCCCACCTCTGACCCACTCCTGTGATTCCCACCTTCCACATCCTCACGTGGGCCACCGAACAGGGCTGAGATGAGCATGCTACAATGAAATGTGTATTTCATCATTTCTATCTCATTCTTTATGAATTTACTATATTCTTTGCTTTATAATCATCGCTGTACAACTGTGCCTACTGGACTTGTGATGATTTGTTAAGGGCGGGTTCCCCTGATACACGTCAATGAGAGATGGCCAGGTATAATGTGAGAAGCATTGCTACGAATAATCTAAGAGTAAGATAACATAATAGGTAATATAAAATATGGAAAACATTGAAATGTCCCAATTTTGTATTTTCTAGTCCTCTACTTTTAGGAAATTTAAAGCATTTGAGAAGCAAGCCAACCAATTAGTTAGGTCTAAGGAAAGTCTTTGAGAAATTTGAGTTTCTTCTTGATCTTAATAATTTTCACCTGAGTGTTATTTTCAAATAAGTATGTTATTTTTAGTTAACTACATCATTATTCACTGGTACTTCACTTTGCAAGATTTTGAAAAACACAACTGATTATTAGTTATATATGGCAGCACAGAAGGCTGAAAGTTAGGCTGTGAACCAAAAGGTCAGTGGTTCAAAGATAGCAGCCACTCCGACACAAAGGTGATCCTGTTTCCATGGAGACGGAGAGCCTTGGACAGAATTCCCCTGGAACAGTCCCACTCATTCTATCCAGTGGCTGAGACATAACTGACTCAGCAGCAGTGCTTTGGGGGATGATCAAGAAGGGCACAGGTGTAAACACAATGCTTCTGATTTTCATACACATTGTTAACACTATATTTTTAGTACGCTCATGATAAAAATAGTCAACAGTCTCTAAATATTGTCTTTCTACTTCTTAGACTACAATGGATTGACACCAGAGTGAAAGTAACTCATGTTACTTTCCACAAATGTACCCTTAATCTCTGTTAATGAAAGAATGTGCTTCTGTACCCTTTCTTATTTCCCTCTTGATAAACAAGTTTTCTATATAAAGATGTCTTGTGGGGATATTCTTTCAGATATGATTCTCTGAAAATTTTTAAAAATGACCTTGAGAAATATTACTTCAATATAAAATATTTTTCTATAAAAATCTCTTAAGAAATTAAATCATTTCCTTAACCTATATCACCTTCAGAAAATTTTAACAAAGATTCATCTTTAGTACATATAACTTCTTATTCTAACCTGATAAACAAAATGTCAGATGTAAAGTTTACTTAAATACAACATTCTGCTACCAATATATTTACCACAATTTTAAAAAAGTAAGTATTTACAGCCAAATGATAATGCATTTGGAAATAAGACATTCACAATAGTAAAAGGTATGACACCAACAATCTAAAAGGTGGGTGAAATGTTGAATGGCGTAACATTTAAGGACATGCTCTGATACACTGCAGATAAAAACACACACGAAAGTAATCCTTACGATAACAAGGGAGAAATCCTAGGAAGGCAATAAAGGACATAGCATGAAACAGTAATAAACAGAATAGACAGAAAATGGCAAGATGATAGATGTAGCCTTATCAATCATCACATTAAAAAGAAGAGATTAAATAAAGCAAGATCCAAGTGCATGCTGCCTACAAGAAAACACGCTTTCCATGTAGCGTAGTAGGGGAGAGAGTAAAAGACGGGGAGCCATGACAGCTATGTTGAACTACTGCCAAAAGAGCCCAGTTGTCGCTGGATCAATCCTAACTAATGGCAACTCAGCGCTAGGGTGAAGACTAACCCCAGGAGTGAGGAAGGTTCTTTCATAATGGTCAATCCTTAGCAGGATATGGCAATCCTAAATGAGTTTTGAACCAAATAAAAGTTCGAAATACACGAAGGAAAACTTTATAAAACAGAGTAGAAATAGGAAGGATGGTAGTGGGTTATTTTAATAGTCTTCTAAAGTTAATAAAAATACTGACAAAAAATCAGTAGGGACAATTATCATATAACTACTATATAACTGTACTTAGTTAACATCTACAGAATACCCCAACCAACATTAGCAGATAACTATTATATAACTGTACTTAGTTAACATCTACAGAATACCCCAACCAACATTAGCAGAATATACCTTATTCTTAAGTGCACAGACCATTTATCAAGGAACACTGTCTTCTGGATTATGAAACACATGACAGGGGCTGAGCCCTGGTGGCATAAGTGGTTGAGTACGGGACTGTGGCCCGTGGGCTTGGCGGTTCAAATCCAGTGGCGGCTCTCAGAAGCGGCACTGGGTAGAGCCCACGACCACCAGAGGCAGTGTCTCCCCCCCACCCACCCCAATAAAAAGAAAAAAAAAACACATGACAAACTGTTAAGCATTCCAATAATGATAAGCATATTCTCTAACCATATGGAATTACAAATCTAGGAAATCAAAAAATATTTGAAAACAAAAACATTTTGGATTAGCTGGTGTCTATAATGGAATAAAAAGCAGAGCATCAGAGCATATTCATATCTCTGCATTATAGCTAAAATTGTACGTAATGAAAATTTAGTGCATTAAATGCCTGACAGTGAATAAAGACTATGAAATTATGGTTATCATGTGACTTCCAAATTTAGTATTTTATACAGTAGTCACTTTAAAGCAGTACCCGCATTGTGGTCCTTTAATTTTTCTAGCACTGATACTTTACTGTATTCTCTTTGCAGACAAGATTTTGCCTGAGCAAGCAGCAAGCTGTGGTAAACAATGAATTCAAAGTAGGTTTAAATTCTGGCCGTGATAGAGAAATTTTGGACCTAGAAACCTTATCTGAATGTGTCTCTGGTCCTGTGAAAAAAGACTAGAATTCAGTATCAGGATTATTCTGAGTTGACAAAACTTCCCATAGCTTCCAGATTATTGGAGGTGCTTAACACATACATATCTTCTTAATTCTTATCAGCTTTCCAGGTCTAGCAATCCAAAGAGTGTCAAGCAGAGTTTTCCTTGGTATGTGATTTTGATATATTTTACTGATAGCAAATTAATGAAATATTATTCAAACTTTTTTAGGTGCTATCAAGTTGGTTCTTGATAGCAACCTTAGGTACAGTATAACAAAAATCACTGCCTGAACATCTTCACAATTACTATGTTTGAGTATACTGTCACTCGATCTCATTGATGGTCTCCCTCTTTTTAACTGATGTCCTATGTTACCAAACATGATGTGTTTTCTCCAGATACTGGGCTCTCCTGATAACATGTCCAGAGTATATGAGCTAAAGTCTTGCTCTTCTCCAGTAACCAGAACTAGCTGGCTGTCCTTTCTTCAAGACAGATTTGCCTGTTCTTCTGGAAGTCCATAGTACTTTCAATATTTTTCACCAACCCCATATTCAAATGTATTAATAGTCTTCCTTATTCACTGCCCAGCTTTCAGAAGCATATGAAATTATTGGAAATATCATTAATTGGGTCATGCATCTCTTAGCCTCAAAAAGACATCCTTACTTTTTAACTCGCTAAAGAAGTCTTGCATAGAAGACTTGCTCAATGCAAGTTGATTTGTTGACTGCTCCTTCTAGGAGTGTTGATTGGGGATTTGAGTACAAAGAAATCCTTGAATGTTAGTCTTTCCTTTTTTATTACAAAGTTCTCTATTTTCCAGTTGTTAGGATTTTTTCTTTCTTTCTTTTTTTTTGGTTTTTGGGCATCACTGCCTCGGGTGGTCGTGGGCACTATCCAGTACTGCTCCTGAGAGCCGCCGCTGGATTTGAAGCGCCAAGCCTGCGGGCCACAGTCCCGCACTCAACCACTTACACCACTGGGGCTCAGCCCGATTTTTTTAATTTCTTTACATGACAACTACATGCAATGCATTCCATTGCCTGTAGCAATTTGAACAGCTTCAGACAATTCCCAACATCCTTTTTTAGTAGTCAAGCATTTACTGATTCTGGTAAAATGTGTATGTAAAATGCCATCTTTTAGAAGTAAAGCTTGAATGAACATTTTCTCTAAGGAACCATTCATTACCTTGCCACTGGTAACGTATTTGCAATTAATTTTAAGAAATTTCTCAGTAAATGCTTCTTCCTCCTCAGAAGTTGAAGATACAACCCGTGCTGGCCGTATACCTGCAAAAGTAGATGAGGAAGTTGCTTCCTTTTGGTGAACTATGTCAGGATTCTAAAAGAAAAGAGAGAAAAAAGGCATTACAGAAAATTAAATAAAAATAAGCACATTAGTAATATCAAAAGAATAAAATTCCCCAATGATAGCTGCTTTGTTCCTTTTTCATCATATTCTGAAGTTCAGGCAAAGTAAATACCAAAAGTTACAGTTTGGGGGGAAAATATTTGCTTTCTTTCAAGAAAGAATGACACAGCTTTTAGGTTCAGTAACAAAGATGGCTTTAATTTACATGTTGAATGACCTTTTATTAGATATATGCATATCTTATGAAAAACTTGGGAATCATCCAACCCTTTACCTTCATCCTCACACAGAAGAAAACACATCTCTCTCCTCCAGCCTTTCACACACTCAGTTATGGCTGAATCATGAGGTCTGTAAGATTACACTATTCCTCAGGCAATGGGAACAAAGAAAAGAAAGTGGTATCTGAGGTACTATGCACTGAAACCTAATCGCTTGAAGAGCCATTTAAAACCTAAAGTCACTGCTGCAGTTACATAATCTCCTGTCAACTTGAGGATATTATGTGTGAAGAGGTGGGTGGAGTCTACCCTGTCAATCAGGTCACAGCTTGATAGTGTCTCCTTGTGAGCATGACATTCTCATAAGGATTCTGGAAACTTCCTTTCTCCCAGGAGGCCAGATACACTTTCTCCTTCACCTTCCTGTTGACAAGCCACATGGATCTGATGATAGCCAGAGTCCTGAAGATGCTTCTTTCATGACTGGATCCAGACTTTCCCCACCCCCAGCCTGTGATGCTCCTGCATTCAGTATCATTGCAAGTACTGTATGAGTCTAAAGAAGAATTTATAGACGAGTGTTGGACATATGGGATAATATTGGATGTAAAGGCCTGATTTGGACTGGGCTGGTGTAATAGAAAATTGTTCTTTGATATATGGCTTTCTTACATATACATTGAGTGTCTCTAGATTTGTTTCTTTAGTCCACCCGGACTAACACAGCCACAGACACTCTTCAATACCATTCCACAAAGAAATTACCTAAATCAAAATGTCTTGACGTTTTTGAGATCATGAACCACTGTCCTACTAAATCAATCTCCCTTCTATTAAGAAAGGTTTTGAATGTATAAAACAAAATATAGGTTTTATGGGAAAATCTATGATGAAACTTGCAAAAGTTCATGGTAATATGGAAATAAAAGAGTAAAATTAAAAATATAAACTATGTATGCAAGGCCAAGAAACTTTTGTAAGCAATGACACCAGCTATTTATCTCATCCTCGAGGGACCAATGATCCTCACGATGTACCCATGTCAGCGTATTAATAAATGAAAATGGGTATCCTTGCAAGATATTTCTAAGATTAAGAAACCAAAATAAGTCCAAAGGAACCAGTTCAGGACTATAAAGTAGATGCCCGATATAACTCTTATAAAAATCGCCCTTTTTGATCAGAAGAATGAGAGGCACATTGTTGTCATGGAAAAGGATGCTCTGATGAAGCTCTCCTGGGGTTTTCTCTCTTTTTTTGCTGAAGTTTTGGCTAACTTTATCAAAATACTTTCATAATAAGTAGAAGTTAGCCTTTGGCACCGCAAAAAGTCAACAGGCACAATTCTTTCCTTCACCATCTCCCCAAATTGTAATGACCTTTTGCCCTTGACTGATCCACATATGCTTTGACTGATCACTTCCACTTTTTTTTTTGAGTCAGAGTTTTGATTGGGTGTCATCTTCATACTCATACTGGCAAAGTTGCACCTCCTGTTACAATTCTTTCAAGAAATGCTTCATGATTTCAATCCCACTCCTTAAAATATGCATTGAAAACTCTAATCTCTTCTGCATCTAAGCGTAATAGTTTGGGTACTCATCAAGCAGAAAGTTTACTTAACTTTAATTTTTCAGTCAAAATTATATGAGTAAGCTGGAACAATTAAGATGGCCATTGTCTCTGGGGTTGTCTTTTTTCAACTATGGCATAAAGATGATTAATTTTTTTCTCACAAATTGATGTGGATGGTCTTCTACTGCAAGCGTCATCTTCAACATATTCCCTCAATTCTTAAAATGAATTACCCATTTGTATATTGCTGATTTCTTTTGGCCACTGTCCCCAGAGACTTTGGTGAGGCATGATGACTTCACCAGACACGCTGCTTGGTCCTGCTTCAATCGCAGCAGAATTCAAGAGGCTCTGATAACTTGTTTGTGCTCCAAACTAGATCCCATTCACACGCTATCAAAGTTAGCACGTTTTTTGATGTGAAAAGTTTCAAAATCCATGTAGCTCTTTCATACTATATATTTTCCATGGACTTTTTGAAAACCTTCTGATTATACTGAAAAGTAATTATCAGAATATTTAAAGGCACACATTACTTACTAACACATTAAATAACAAAACCTAGTATCAACTTAATTATAATTATAAAGTAGTGATGATCATAAAATTTTGTGATATAGTCAGCAACTATAAAGTAATATAAGAATATCAGGGCTCTAGTGACGACATCACAGCCATATCTGGTACTACTATTCTAGTTTGCAATTTACATATTCATAATTAAAAGAAATGTTAGCTGTCACTAAATAGTGAAATATAAGGATATTTATATATTTTGGGGGGCATCACTACCCTCTGGTCGTCGTGGGAGCTACCCAGCCTTGCTCTTGGAGAGCCGCTGCTGGATTTGAACCGTCAAGCCCATGGGCCACAGTCCTTCCTGCACTCAACCACTACGCCACCGGGGCTCAGCCCCAAGGATAGTTATATATTTCAAGACCACCTGAGTACTCCCGAAATTTAGTATTCCATTATGCACAGAAAGTCTAGAAAGATAGATGCCTATCATCCTCTAAGTACCTCCAGAGACATACTCATTTTTTGGAAGTAAATGTTACAATATCTTATAGAATAGTTTTCATAGTAGCAAGATTCTTGTGATATTTGTGGCAAAATCTGCCACTTTCCAATTTTAACTAAATATCTGGTTTGGCTTATTAAAATCATAAAGGACAAGTTTGCCTCCTCTATAATACTCTTAAAATACTTGAAAAGAATCCCCAGTAAAATGATTCGTTAAAAAAAAGGGGGGGGGGGGAGAGAGGAGGTTATACCAGGAGCTCAAGTAGAAAATATTTGGAAATGAGTATGGCAGCATGTGTACAGATGTACTTGATATAAGTGATGTATTAAGTGTTATAAGAGCTGTAAGAAGCCCCAGTAAAATTATTTTTTAAAAACACCCCATAATCCACTGCCAATAGTTTGACTGCAACTCACAGCAATCCTGTATAGTCTTTCTGAAGCTGTCAAATTTTTTTAAGTGATTTTACTGGGTGTGACAGTTACATAATCTCCTGTCAACATGAGAAGTGATGGAGTCTAGTCTGTCAATCAGGAAGCAGTTTGATGACCTCATTTGGAGGTGTGATAGAAATAAATAGCCCACTGGAGGCCAGATGTTCTCTCACTCTCTGCTTTGTCTTCCTGCTGACAAGATCTATGCTAGATCCCAGAAGCTGGAGGAGCCACATGGAGACCCCTGCCAATGCTGAGATGCTTCCACCACCACTGGATTCATAAGACTTTCCCTCCCATTGACCTGTGACCTTCCTGCATGTGTTTCATGATTCTGAAGAGGACATTACAGATTGATTTGGGACATATGGGCTAGTATCAGACTTAAGGACTTGATCTGGATTGGGCTGGGATGTTTTCTTAATATATAATTACTTTTAATATAAAATTCTCTCTTACAAAGAAATATTTGAAAAGAACTACAAATCTTAATAGTTTGTTTTCTCTTCTAATAAGTGTATCTATATTTGGTTACAATTTTGTTTGCATCACTACCCTCTGGTGGTGGGAGTAGGAGGCCCAACCTTGTTCCTGGCCAAGTGATGCTGGATTTGAACCTCCAAGCCAGTGGGCTGCAGTCCCGCACAAACCACTATGCCACCAGGGCTCAGCCCTGGTTACAATTTTTTAAAGTACTTTATAAATAATATATCTTAACTAAAACATAGAACTACATCCCTAGAGATCAGTGTTAACTTTAACAGATGTTTGTTGAGGAAGGGAGAACAATTGTAGAACATAAAAAAATTGAATAAAACTATTCTATTTTAAAATAAAATAGAATTAGATTTTTAACAATTATACTATTGAATCACTAATTTCTTTTTTTGGGGGGTGGGGGCATCACTGCTCTCCGGTGGTGGGAGTTGGAGACCCAGCCCCACTGCTGGAATTGAACCTCCATCCCAGTGGGCCGCAGTCCCGCGCACAACCACTACGCCACTGGGGCTCAGCCCTTAATCACTAATTTCTATTAATAAAGTTCTCATCACTCCTATTGACAATGCAAAATAAAAACACTCATCCTGTATATTTTGATAGGTAGTTAGTATAGCCAAAAGTTTTTTTTCATGTATTCACCTACCAATAATAACCTCTCAGTTTGTTATGCTGTGCTGACTTGTGCGTTTGTTAATGATGCTAGTAGTTAATAACAGATCCCAGCAGGGTTACCCATAGGGGACAAGTTTGAGTAGTTTCCAGATTAGGTAGATTTGGAAGAAAGGGATGGCAATTTACTTCAAAATAAAGAAACAAATAGAGGTTAATGAAAACTCTATGTATTAAAATAAAATACTATCCAGGATAGTGCTTTAGGATTAGCCTCCCAAGTTGGAGGGCACTGCAAATATAACTGACAATAAAACAATCGACCCTCATGATATGGATGGAGTAAAGCTTTCAGAACCATTCACTAACTCATGTTGTAAAACTCACAAAGTAGCAACAAACTGCTTATGACCAGTAAATTACTCCACATCCAGTTGACATCACTATTATTTATTGCATTCCTTTATTAGTCACAAAAGATAGCAGTGTGTATTGTTAAATGTGCCCTTTACATGAAGATCCATCAGTGAGGTGTCTGTCCTCAAAGTCTTAAATTTTCTAAATTCGGAGTTGCAATAATCCTTTTACTTGCTGATATAAAAGAACCAATGAGGTTATTATTATGTTAAAAAGAATATGAGATTTGGCAGACATCCAAAATATAACATACAAAGTATTTTATTTAAGGACGTCCAAATTTGCTCAGAAAAAGAGATTAGCAATTACCAGTAGCAGTTATAAATTACAAAAATGTACAATACCCAAAACATCAGTAGTACCTTTTTGTGGTGGCTTTAATTGGTATTTGTAGATCTATCATTAATATATTAGCTCCGAAATTTTAAATAAATTAGTTCCTTAATGAATTAAATAAATCAATTAGTTCCTAAAAATTAGTTAAATAAATTAGTTCCTTAAAATTAATTGGTAAAACATAAATATAAGGAGTACTCATTCTTTAAAAACTAAATGAAAATTCACTATAGTAATATATGAATTGCTAAAGTATAATAGTTAGTTTTTATTAACAGTTTGTCAAAACTGTATTCTTTTAAATATTTCAAATCACATATAAAATTACTATTGTGATATTACTTTTGTTATATAAATTCTCATTACATGGAGTTACCAAATTAAATTATGACATCATATTTTTAAGAGAGTTTAAAAATATCATTTGGGCCATCATCAACAAAATCACTAAGTCTGTTTGGGTTGCATGACTCAATAAGAATGTTTCATTTTTTAAATTGGGATTTACAGGTAATGAAATAGGCAAAATTTCTTTAGAAATATATTCAAAGTAGGATTTTAAAAAGATTTGCATATATACAGTGAAATATATTCTTAGCCATCTTGACACTTACAGTAGCAGTTTTATCAAATTCAGCCTCTGATGAAGTTGGTGACAAAGGACTTATGGGGCTTAGTGATGGGGAGCTCTCAACACTGGAGACATATTCAGGATCAGGAACATATAAAACCTATATAAAATATTCATAAAATTATTCAGTAAAACCAAATGTTAACGACCAGGTAGTATCCTAAAAGTAAACCTTATGATGATTAAAAGGCCTAAAAATGTGACAAAAAAATGAAACAAATCAGAAATATATTTAAGATTAGTTTAGACAAGTTTGATAATAAATACTGTTGTGATACGGCTGGCAAGCAGCAATTTCATATATTACTGGTTTCCTCTTAAAGGACAATTTGGAATCGGCTATAAAATAATTATGCATATAACCTTTGCCCCCAAATTATTCTTCAAGAAGTTTGATCTAAGGAAATCTTGTATACATAGAAAAACAAACATACATATATAATCGAGTATAAGTTGACCCAAACTTTTCAAAATAAAGTTTGGAAATTTTGGGTCAGTTTAGACTGGTGTATATATATATATATAATGTATTTATATATATTCATTCATTACAGCAATGTTTATAAAATTAACAAATAGTAGAAAACGCATGTGACTCATAAGCTATGAAGCATCAATGAATATACTACCCACAAATAAAACAGATGGAGATAGAGTAGTATTTTAATAGAGTGCTTTCCAAGGAATTAAATTGAAAAAAAAATTTTTTTTGCTCACTATTTCTGGAAGGATTTGTGAATTGATAACTGCAGTTGCTTGTGGTAAAGAAAACTAGGTGGTCTGAAGTGGAGAGATAAAGTATCAACCTATTATGCTTTAGCATGTTGCATCATAATTGTATGTAGGCTTCTTCAAGCAATATCAAAATGAAAAAATTACCGTATTTGTTAGACCATAAGATGCACTTTTTCCCTCCCAAAGAGGGGGGAAAACAAGGGTGCATCTTATGGTCCAAAGGTGTGGCACCCCAGAACATTTGTTTATGATCCCATGCACCCGCTTACTGTTTGCTGCTGCTTGCGTGCTGTGGATTGTTGTATGTTAGGGGGAAGTCCTGCCTCCTGGAGTCTGTCAGTCAAGTCACATGATCAGCAGGCACAGTGTACACCTCTAAGTGTTCTCATTTGTTAATGAAAGTGATGATGGTTCTTAACACAGCCGTTGAGACTATGCTGTTAAACATTACCGTATTTTGCTTTATTTTTATAAATATTTTGGTATACTAGTATTATTTGGTTCATAATATTGTTTTGTTTTGTCTTCCTGCTCCAAAAACTGTGTGTGTCTCATGGTCTGAAAAATATTGTAATCTGCAAAATATAAACTCATATGATTTATGGAATGGCTTAATTGAGAATTCATAGCACATACTACTTTGTTTTAAAAGCTAATTAAAATATTTTAAAAACACAATTCAAATTGTGTGTGTGCACCAGAAATCTATGAATACAAATTATATAATTTTCTCATTATATAGCCAATATAATTTGTTTCAAGCATGCATAAAATGATGCTGTAATATTTTATATTGCTAACTATACAATAATAGTCACTATGTCTTGCTACTAAAAATGCCTAAATGCCAATGCAATAATAATAAATTTCATAAAAGAACATTACCTGTCCTGTAACAACTGCTCGGGAGAATAATTTATTTAACTGAACAAGTTCATTGGGTGTTGTATCAAATTTCAAGGCTATACTGTTCAAAGAATCCCTTGATTCAACCTGTTCAAAATAAAAGAATTTATTTTAACATATTAAACCAAAAAAAAGGGATTTAATGAGCATTAATATGTCTTAAAGGCCAATCCCATGCTTAACTAATACACAATATCTTTAGAGTTAACTGTCATAAAATTTTGTGCTTTATTACCAAATAGTCTCAACTTACTATGATACAGACTGCATGCTTTATAAGGATGTTGTATCATAAATACACGTGACCTCCACTTCATGCAATATCACAATTAAAAATAATTTACAAAGCAGATTCATTATTTTCATTTTCAAAAGCTTAAAGTAATATTTCTTTGAATAGTTCACAAAATATATGCAACTTAAAAACACAAACACTTTTATTAGCAAAATACTCCTGACTAGAACATCTCTCTTTTTTTGCGGGGGGGGGGGCAATCACTGCTCTCTGGTGGTGGGAGTAGGACTCCCAGCCCCACTGCTGGAATTGAAACTGTCCCAGTGGGCCGCAGTCCCGCGCACAACCACTACGCCACCGGGACTCAGCCCCTAGAACATCTCAAAATGAAATTTCTATTAAGTCTCTACTTCCATTTATTGCTTTTTAAATGTAAAATTAGAAAATATATTTCAATGAAAGTTGAACAATCTACTCTTGAATCCTTATTAGATTTTCAAGATAATATCCATAAATCATATCTATAGAAATTATAAATCATGAAATTTTGTCAGTTTTCCTGAAAGCAAAAGTTATTGAACATAATTTACGAATAATCAACATATTCATTCAGTGCCTTCAATATATAAGATATTATGATAATTCTGTAGAGTGTAAAACTAAGCACAATTAAGTGACATTAGTGTAAAAGGATTTTACAGTCTAGTTGGAAAATAAGAAAAGGATTTTACAGTCTAGTTGGAAAATAAGATAGACATAAATACAAGTTATATAAAAGAAGAAACTAAATCTTAAATGGAAAAATTTTAACAAGTTCCAAGTATGCATAAAGCACCATATGCTCTCAATGTTCCACAGAAGACTTTATAGGAGAAAAAAAATTAAAGACTGATGGTTGAAGAATGGATAGGATTTTGGGAAGTTGAGAAAAGGAAAAAGGACATCACAATGAAAGAGACTAGACTGACAAGGTTAAGAGTCTCACAAAACACATTTGTGGGAAATTCTACTTCTCCTACACATTCAGAGTATTCATAAAGCAGAAATTCATAACAATGACAGAAAGGATACCAAGCTAACAAAGCAAAATGCCGTTTAATTAGTTTCAAGAAAAGTAGAACCCAGGCAAAAGAAACTAGAAAAAGGAGATGATCTTGTCCAAGGAACAATGGCAGACAATTTTCTAGAAATTGTAAATTATATGACTCTTTGCACCAAAAAAACCTAAACAGCAAGATAAAACTTAACGTGTAAATCCAGACCTAACGTACTTTGACTTCAGAACTACAAAGGCAAAGAGAGAATCTTAAAAGCAGCCTGACGGGCTGAGCCCCGGTGGCATAGTGGTTGTGCGCGGGACTGCGGCCCACTGGGACGGAGGTTCAATTCCAGCAGTGGGGCTGGGCCTCCTACTCCCACCACGGGGGAGAGCAGTGATGCCCTCCCACCCCCCCGCAAAAAAAAGCAGCCTGACAACAGAGGCATATACTGTATAAACCCTGTCACAGAGGTATGATCTATGAGGAGATGCTTAGATATACAGGATGAGCAAACATGGGAGGTTGTGTAGTAGTATATCCATGAAAACATATATGTAATGTATATGTGTAGTATATATTATTAAATAATATATCAAATATTAAATATAAATATATATAGGCGTGAGAAGATACATGTACTTATGCATTTACCTTGGTACAATTAATCCATGGATGTGGTGGAACATACCAGAAGCAAAGTTAAGGAAACCTCTTAGACATAATGAAACACCTTAGTGGGAATGAATCACAGGGCTTAGAAGATCAGGACAAAAGTTTCAGGGGACAGCAAGGTCAACTGGTACAATATAGTTTACAAAGACAATATTCTACACCCTATTTTAGTGACTGGGATATTAAAATTTTGTAAACAGCCACTGAAGATACAATTGTCAGTGTCTCCTTTTCCAGGGTTAAGAATAATATCGAAAACCAAATGATATATGGTAATAACTAGTACAATGGATAAGGGAATCAAAAACATCAGTAGTCACAACTTCAGATCAGAAGAACTAGATGATGCATGACTATTACCAACTACTCTGAAAATAATTACACTAATGGTCCTGGATAGAATGTGAGAAAAATATGAGATTGAACTCAGTATTCTAAAAATGACCAGGCTTATTGGTCAAATAAATTATCAGTGAAATTCACAAGGCAAAGTTACCATTCAGGTTTGCTACTGAACTTATCCCTGTAATAGGAAGATCAAGCGTTTAAGATCAAAGGGCAGCATTTACCCAAGGAGAGAGAATACATAAAAAGGAGAAATGGAAACAGAAAGCACTGGGGGAAAAAATGGGATAAGGGGTTGTTCACTAAAGAAATTAAAATGGAGAGTTTACACAAAAAGAACATATATTATTGAATGTAAAACTCTGCTCCGTAAGCTTTTACCTAAATCACAAGAATTTTAAAATAAATTCCAATCACTTAAACTCTAAGTCCACTTGAAAGCTTGTATTTTTATCATTGACAACACTATTATGGCTTGCTTTCTTTGAAATTAAAAGTTCACATTAATATTCAATAAAATGTTTATGAAAGAAACAAAATAGCCCCAAAGAAAGGGGAAAAAAGTCTGTAAATTACCAAAAACTAAAGGACACAAGACAAAATATTATTACCTTCAAAGTGCTACCTGAAAATAATTCTTTTTTTTTTTTTTTTTTTTAGGCATCACTGCCCTCAGGTGGTGGGAGTAGGAGGCCCAGCCTTTGCTCCTAGGAGCTGGAATTGAACCTCCATCCCAGTGGGCCGCAGTCCCGCGCACAACCACTACGCCACCGGGGCTCAGCCTGAAAATAATTCTAAACCTATACCAAAAAGTCAACTCACTGCCATTGAGTAGATCCTGAACCGTAGAGACCCTATATAGTTTCGGACACTGTCTTTTTTTATTATTTCTTTTTCTTTTCTTTCCATCAGTGCACAGGACTCATTACTCCCGAGATACTGTAAGTCGTAACAGAAGCAGACAGCCTTATCTTTCTTGCAGAGAAGCTACAGGATTTGCATTGTAACCTTAGGGTTAAGCAGTCCAATGCCTAATCCACTGTACCACCAGCGCTCTTTAAACAGCTAAACTACTAGGAATAAGAGTGAAATGAAGATGGTTAAAAAGTTGTAGAATTTTATATTTATAGATTCACTGAAAGTATTACATATCTTAAGAAAAAGGAAACAAACTAAAAGGTAAATGTTGGTATGATGGTATAACTTACTACTTTGGGAAAGGCAGTTTCAGTACAAAGGTATAAGAATACTGAAATAACAAATAATAGACCCAGAACAAAAAGTCATATCAATGTGAATGAGATGGTACTTGAGTGGAGACCCAAAGTCCATCTATAGACAATTAGACATTCCCTTACAGAAGGATCACAGGAAGAGACAAGCCAGTCAGGGTGCAGTATCTCACTGAAGAAACATACAACTTTCCTTTAATTCTTTAATTACCCCCTCCCCCCCCACACACACACCATCATCATGACCTCAATTTTACCTTATAAATCTGACTAGACTAGAGCATGTCCACTGCTACAGATAAGAGTTCACATACAGGGAATCTAGGACAGATAAACCCCTAAGGGTCAGTAATGAGAACAGAGATACAAGGAATAAAAGGGGAAGATGGGGAAGATGAGGGAAACTGATCACAATGATCTACACATAATCCTTTCCCTTAGGGGAAGGAAAACAGAAGAGTGGGTGAATGGAGACAGTGATTGGTGTAAGACATGGAAGGGATTATAAATTATCAAAGGTTCATGAGGGAGGAAGGGTGGACGAGGGGGGAAAGGAGGAGCTGATATCAAGGCCTCAAGTAGAAAGAAAATGATGACAGCAATTTGTGTACAAATGTGCTTGACACAAAGGATAGATGGTGATATAGGCTGTAAGAGCACCCCAACAAAATGATTTAAAAAAATAATCATTGAAGACAAATGTATGCATAAGCAAATGTGAAGAAAGCTGACAGTGCCCAGCTATCAAAAGATATAGTGTCTGGGGTCTTAAAGGTTTGAAGGTAGACAAGAGGCCATCTAGCTCAGAAGCAACAAAGCCCACATGGAAGACGTCTTACCAGCTTGTGCGATCACGAGGTATCGAAGAGATCAGGTATGTGGTATCAAAGAACCAAAATTATGTAGCTGTAAATGAGTGCAAACTGGGGACCCAAAATCCATCTGTAATTAGCAGGCCATTCCCTTGCAGTAGGGCCACAGGGAGGAGTCAAACCAGTCAGAGTGCAGTGTAGCAATGATGAAACATACAACTTTCCTCTAATTCTTTAATGCTTCCTCACCCCCACAATCATGATCTCAATTCTATCTTACAAATCCACCTAGACCAGAGGATGTACACAGGTACAGATAGGAACCAGAAATACAAGGAATCCAGGAAAGATGATCCTTTCAGGGCCAGTGGTATTGGTAGGGTGGAGGGAGAAAGGAGAAACCGATTATTAGGATCCATATCTAACCTCCTCCTTGGGGTATGGACAACAGCAAAGTGAGTGAAGGGAGACATCAGACAGGGTAATATATGAAAAAATAGTAACAGTTTATAAATTATCAAGGGTCCATGAGGGAAGAGGGAGTAGGGAAGGAGGGAGAAATGAGGAGCTGATCCCAAGGGTTTTAGGAGAAAGCAAATGTTTTGAGAATGTTGAAGGCAACAGATGTACCAATGTGCTTGTCATACAATGGATGGATGTGTGGGTTGTGATAAGAGCAGTATGCACCCCCAATAAAATGATTTTAAAAGATAATAAAAGTTATTTTCAATGTCCACTCGATTCTCAATGAAAATAAATTTACTTTTACAATTAAATGTGGTTTAACTATGTACAGAGATAAACACACGATTATTTTAACTTTGCTTTTATTGGTAGGTGCCCCCAAGTGATTACAACTCAGAGAGACCCTTAAGAACAACAGAGTAAGATTCTGTTTGCAGGCACGAGTACTGAGCAGCCTAAAGTATTCAAAACTGGACACAGCTCTCTTGAAAAATTCAGAAATAAAACAAACAAACAGCCAAACACAGTGTAGTGAGGCAAGAGTAGGGGGAGAGTGAAAATCAAGATAAGCTGATAAATTTGTGGTTGAATTCAATGAATATGTGGAAGCTCATGGTTTCATTCCACAGCAAGTGTTCAGCTATGACAAAGGCGGGCATTTTGGGGGAAGAGATGCCCAAGAGGACTTTCATTATAAAAGAGGAAAAGGCATTATCAGGCCACGGGAAAAAAAAAAAACCCATTCTGCTGTGTATGATTTTAAACTGAAGCCCATGTTAGTCTACAACACTGAAACTCATGGGTTTTTGAACAACAAAATACTGTAGTTTTTTGACATTTAATGTACTGTATTGTGTGTTTAGATGTTTGGGGGGATATTTCTGCAACTTATGGCTGCTAACTCTGTTAAAGTCTTGAGAAAATGAATTTTTAAGTGCAAATGTTGGACCTCAGAACAATTTATTTGGCGTTCCATTATTTCTTAGAGAAAAAAATATACTCAATTCTTGTACTTTTCGTTGTTCAAACATGAATTTGAAACTGAGTTTAACTATTGAGACATGACTGTCATTACCCTGAAGGCTGTTGTCTTTAACCTCTATATGTGCTCTACGTCCTCACTGTTTTCACCCATGTGGTGTCATCTGCAAATCACAGGTTAAACGAGCCTTCCTTCAGCCATGTTTTCTTCTTCTCCTCCTTCTTTATATAACTGAACTCATTTGATTATTTGTTCAGCTTATAGAAAAAAGTATAGTGTAAGGACATGACACTGATCCACAACTTTTTTTTACTTTAAATCATTTAGTAGCTCTTTAATCTGTCTGAATGACTGCCTTTTCATCTAAGTACAGAAGATAATGGTCTGGACTTCTCATTCTTTGTAATTACATGTAATTTGTTATAATACACATGCAGTTGAGTACCTTTGCAGTCAATAAAACATGGGCACACTGTTTCAGTCAAGGCCTATCTGACCTCAGGAATGAAATCGCTTGTTCTACATCATCTCTGAAAACTAGCTTGACTTTTTAGTAATTCTCTGTCAATCAAAGTACTGCAGCAATGATTTTTGAAGTATTTTTAGAAACGTAACTCATATGAGTTATCAATGGTATTGTGGGGTAATTTCTGCTTGCTATTGGATCAGTTTCTTTGGAATCAGGTATCTTTTCCAACTGGTTGGCCAGGTCTTCCAAATATCTTGTCATAGGCCAATGAACATTTCAGAGTTATATTCCTTTGCTAAAACATCAACAGGTATTTCGTTAACTGCCTAAGCCTTTTTTGTCAATGGTTTCAATGCAACTTGAATTACTTCCTTCATGAATATTAGTTGGTGATCAAATGCTACCTTTTGAAATGGCAGAACGTCAATTTCTTTTGACAAAGTCATTCTGTGTACTTTCATTTTCTTTTGATTTTTCCTGGGTCTTGTAGTATTTTGTCCAAAGAACCTTTCATTACTGAAAATGCAAAATTGAATTGTTTTTCTTCAGTTCTTGTACTTTGAGAAGTAGCAGATGTATTCTTCTCTTCTGAGTTCATTCCATGTCTGTACACATTTTGCCTTCTTAAGCTATCCTTTGAAACTTTCTGTTCAGTTTTTTCCCTTAATCATTTCTTCCTTGGCTTTAGTTATTTTACAAGAGGGCAATCATCGCCCCCCTCCAAAAAAAAAAAAAGGAAAAAAAATTTCCCCTGGGCAGTGCTTTCATAGTATGCATTTTTCTTGCTAAATGAGCATCAAACAACTTCCTCTTAATGTATGTAGTGACCTCACCTGGGAAGGTACTCTCTGGTCGCAGTGAATTTTTTTGTAAAAGCTGTTTCATTCAAACTCCATTCTTTGTGATGGAAATTTAAGAGAAAAGTGTGCTGTTGTAAAATGTTGTTTCCTGCTAGGGAAGAATGTTGCAGAAACTGTTTTGAGGTTGAACACAGCCTACATGGACAGTGCTATGGGAGAAAACTTAAATGTACAAGTGGTTTTCTCCTTTCAAAAAAAGTGAAATGTTGATTAATGACAAACCTCATTCTGGATGTCCATACATATCCCATAACTGACGAAAATATCAATTCATAGTACATTTGGGGTTTGCTTGTTCCATCAGGTCAGATTGCTAATCAAACTTTCTATTTAGCGGTTCTGAAAAGATTGCATAACAAAACAGGCCTGATTTGTGGAAGACAGAAGACTGGTTTTGCCACAACGACAATGCACCTGCTCATGCAGCCATCTCAGGGTGCCAGTTTTTTGCAAAAGACAGCATGTCTCTCTTGCCCAATACACTTTACTCACCTCACCCTATTCCATGGAACTTTTTGTTTCTACGAATGAAGAGGGATGACATGAACAGACAGTGATTTGATGACATAGAAGAGGTGAAGAAAAAAATGAGGGAGCTTCTGTCAGCCATCCAAACATATGAGTTTGAAAAATGTTTCCAAGAATGATAATGCAGATTTGACAATGGTATTAAGTGCAATGGAAATCACTTTGAAGGTGATGACGTTGCTTTGTAAAACAAAACAACCATTTAAATGCAAAGCTTTGAAAATAAATTCCAATATTTTTGGAGTGGTACCCCTCACATAATCGAGAGCAAGGCTCAGAAATCTTCTGGTACCCATTTAGGCTTCTTATTTCCTGTCTTTTAAATAACCTTTTGCTTTCTTTATATTACTATGCTATTAATGTTCTCTATGTCAAAGCAATTGAACATATAGAACACATAGTGTTAAATGTGTCATCCATTTTGAGATGATCTATAAATGCAAGAACATACTCAAGGTCACATGTTAGCTCTTATGGATTTGTCTTAAATGTCTTTAGCTTCAACTTGAACCTACATGAGTAAGTTATGATCTTTTTCATGGTTAGCACCTGGCCTTGTTCTAATAATATTTTGCTTTTACCACTGTTTATTTCCACAGATGTAGCCAATTTGATTCCAGGCATTCCATCCAGTAAGGTCCAGTAGAGTTGTTATGTATGTTAATGAGAAGGGTATTTGCAATAAGTTGTTGATCTTGCAACAGTCTACCATGTGAGTGCTGGCATTTTTTTTTTAATCATGAAGATCACACTTTATAGCTACAGATTGCTTCATTTTCAACTTTCACAATGCAATCAACAGTACTTCACAATTCATCTTGATAAGAAGTTTGAACAATTTCAGTCTGAAGTTGGTTAAAAAAATGTTTATTTCTTCATTTTTGATATTTGTAGTTGGTGTATAAATCTGAATAACAGAGTCAAAGGTTTTCCTTGTAGGTGCATGGATGCTATTCTATCACTCACAGTATTACAATTCAGCATACATTTTGAAATTTTGGTTTTGATGAAAGTAATGTTTTTCCTTTGTCATTCTCAAATAGTCAAATTCAAAATAACCAGTACCAGACTATTTCTGCTCAAGTCATAGGATAACTAGTCTTAAGTGTTTCATTTAAACCTCGACAACCTCCAATTTTCCTAGATTCCTATTTCATACATTATCATTAGGATCATTCATGGATGTTTGCAGTTCTTTCTTTTCTAGGTATGTCCCACAAGCAGATTAAGGCTCCGTCGATTTCATTAAAGATAGTGCTTTTAGTTGGAGGCGGCAGATCTTGCCCAATCATACTGTGAGTGCCTGGCAAACTGAGGGGTTCATCATTCAGCACTGGATCACACAATATACTGTTACTAGTCAGGGTTTCACTGGTCACTGTTTGTTGTTTTGTTAGCTTCATAGAATTAGATATCTAGGTTCTTCTTCCTTGTCTTTCTTAGTCTAGAAACTCTTTTGAAACCTGTCTGTCATGAGTGACATTGCTGGTATCTGAAATAGTGATGGAATAGCTTCTAGCATCACAGCAGATACAAGTACCACGGTATGACAAACTCAGTGGTTCTTAATTTACATTGAACCTCAGTAAAGACAGTGTAGTTTTTACTTGTGTACACATAATATCTAGTTCTGAAATTCTAAAACTAGTAAGCCATGTGAATTCACATGGCTAGTTCTAATATAAGGTATTAAGTAGATCAAATTGTATTATATAATATTTTACTTTCTTTGAAGTGATGAGTTCGATAATGCAGATAGCATAAATATGCTCAATTCAAACTTATAATATGCATGAAGAGGGCCTTGTGACCACAGTATATTTAATTCTACCATAAAGTATTCATTTCTAGCCTGTTAAAAATCTCAAAGTGTCAAATATACAGTATATAAAGTAAAACTTAAGGTCTGGAGGCACTTTTAGAGATTCATGTAAAATAACCAATATCCAAAATAAGAATAGATATTTTGATGATGGCATAAATGTATAAATCTATGTAAAAAGAAAGATTATCTTCTCTCTTTAATAGCTATCCTGTAATAAAATATTTAGGCAAACCAAACAATATCTAATTTAAGCTCATTGAGTATAGCTGCCTTACAACTTGTTAATACAATCAATATATATTATACTCAATCACATATAAAGAGCATACCACACACAAACATCTCTTTCTCACTTCAGTTTCCCACAGTAACCAGAAACGTGAAGAGGTGACTGCAGGAAGATTTGAGGGTCATGTCAAGAACAAAGCAGTTAGATAAAAGTTTCATTTTCAGAGCTAAAGAAACAGCTATAAATCAATGCAAATGATTTAGTCTAAGAAGGATATTCTGAAAGATTAACATCAATTTATCTTTTAAGCATTCTAGCTGCCATTTTCACTATAATTAGCACTGCCAGGAATATAAAGACCACATTCCTAATAAGTAAATATTTTCCTAAAAGCACAGCCTAATGGAAATTATAGTGTCTCGATAATTTTGACTACTAGTAATTTATGATCTTTAGTAAACTTAATTTGCTGGAATAACTATCTTTGTTTCATGCTTAATAAAATTTTATTTTAGGAAAAATGACTAAACGTAAGGTTTTAATAATGAATGAGAACTTTATAGAAAATGAGGTACAAATTTGTAAAATGAGACAAATAGTAATGTCTGATTTATTTTTAGTATACACAGAATATCTTTAAAGTACTGAAAATAAATCAGCATTTTCAAAAACAAATAACTTACAGTATACTCAAGAGTCCCTTTAGGCTTCTGAAAAGACATTCTTCTTCCATCTTTCTTGTCTAGAGTCTTCTTTTGGCCAGTATCTGAAAAAAATTGAGGCATAAATCCTGTTAAATTCATTTTCTTTTCAGAGTAATGTCAGAGATTGCTGATTAGAGTCCATTGGACAGATATTAATTCACTAGTTATACAGCTTTCTTCCTGTGATTCTCTGCTCTAAAAAGCAACCAGATGCCAAAATAGGAAATGTATTCCCTCCCTCTCCTTGCTTTTAAGACCTGACCATTATAAACCACCATAATAATTGGGAACCACTTCAACTCAATTATGGATGGTTTATTTCAACATATCCATCCCAATTATAACATATATTTAAATGCAAGCACACATACACAGGGGACTTGAAAACTTTGGGGGAAACGAAATTAAAAGATAATGGAATTTCCCCCCAAGCAGGTTGAAGCTCCCTCATATGTACATATAAATACACACACACACACACACACACACACACACACACACACATCAATTACATATAACATTAACCTCAGGAAACCAAGTTTAAAAATTATTAGTCTTCATGTGTAAATGTGGCCTGCATACAATTGATGTTTGTATGGATTGTGATGGGAGTTGTATGAGCCCCCAATAAAATGATTCATTTAAAAAGAAAAAAGAAAAAAAATTAGTCCTCATGGGAGAGTATGTCTCTGTCCAAAAGTCACAATTAAAGAAACCCTATGTTGTGAGATTATTTTAGCTGTACTGTTTTTCTTTACACAACAAGAAATAAATTAAAATGATACCATATATTAACATATCTTGTGCATTTCAGTCCAGATAAACTGACAATTCTTGCTCACTTGCTTATCAAGACATTTCACTGGAAAATATACTGGTTTAAGTATTAAATTTTAAACATATTTCCCTAGTGTTAGTGTTAACTCTCTTATCTATACAATTGCATATTCATTTCTTAAAAGGCTAATCAGATACTGATAGCAATTGAAATATCGTTTAAAAAAACTTTAAATGAGCCTCTAAAATCCTAATTTAAATACTCAAAAGGAAAAATGATACCCAAATTAAACATAGTAAAATATTGTATTACCCCTCAAATATCCAATTTTAAAAAATCTACAGGTTTCCAAGAAATATTATCACTGCCCTACCTCAAATAATGTCAAAATAAACTTTAATGACTTTTAAGAGACTAACATTTTGGCCAGATAGTTTATTGCTGCTTTCAGGTACTGTTAGCTTGATTCTGCCCTATAACAATCCCCTGTTGACAGGTTAATATTGTCCCAGGGTAATGTTGACTGTAATCAATACAGGAACATATCACCAGGTTCTTCTCTTGCTGAACTACAAGGCAGAATTGAATGGTTAATACCTAAGTGCTTAATCACTGAGCCATCAGGGTTCTTAATAGTTTGATTGAATGCACATATTTCTCAGTTGGTGTGCCTTTTCCCTAGTGAAGGAAAACTTACTGAGTTTAAATCCAAAAACAGCTCTATGCCTTAAAAAAAAAAAAAGTAAAAACTGAAAACACAGCATCAAAAAAAAAAAGCATCAGAATTGGAGGCTCATTAATAAAAATCTGCGATATGCAGATAACACAGTCTTGCATGCTGAAAGGGAAGAGAATCTGAAGCACTTACTGATGAAAATCAAAACTGCATTCGGTATAAATTAAGGTAAACTGAAAATCTTCACAATTTTCTTATGGGAGAAAATTTCTCTGTCCAAAAGTCACAATTAAAAAACTTTGCTTTAATAAGAGCTTTAAGCGCCCTCAATAAAATTATTTTTTTAAAAAGGATGGAAACAGATTACAAATATATCTAATACAATTGATGTATGGAATGTAATAAGCTTTGTAAGAACCCTCAATAAAATGATTAAAAGTGTTCAAAAAAAAAAAAGAATTGTTTTTTAATGTTTTTTTCCCCTACTTGAGCCCCTGGTATCAGCTTCCCATTTTTCCCCTCCCCCCATCCCCTACTCCCCTATCAACCTTTGATAGTTTAGAAATTATCATAATTTTAATAATGATAAATGATTTTATTATAATAAATACTTTTATCAAGGGATCTTACACCTCTTATAATAATCCATATTATCAATTGTATTGATCTTTTTTAATGTTTCATGGGTGAAATATCAGAAAGTTTGCAGTTGAACTTCCACTTATGAATTATCATAAGGGTTTTTCTCCATACACAGATAAATTCTCAATAATAAAGTAATACTGGACAATTCAAGCCACAGAAGGTCTTGATTATAAGTGATAATGTGAGTCCAATTTCCATCATAACAGACATTTTACTGTGGGCTGTGTGCCAATGATTTGAACATAACATTTATGTCTCAAATAAAACTCCTCAATTGGTAAAAAAAAAATAATAATAAAATAAAAAATTAAAAAATGTTGCTATGAGATTTTAGCTGTACTCTGTTTTTCAAAAGAAGACCAATAAACATCAAGATGAATGGAGAAAATATGTTGTCAGTGATGTCACTTTACTTAAGCCTACAATAAACTTAGGGAGGTGTGGGAGGGAGTTTTTATTGTGTATACAATGTGCATGTGTGACCTATTTCAAAATAGTTTGTTTTAATCAAAAAGAAAATAGTCCTCATTTCAGTGAGTCCACTCGAGCTTCTAAGTAGCTGCTAGTTACCTGATCTGAATAGTACTGCCTATTCATTAAGAACATGGGCCCTAAGTCAAATGGACTTATATGCTGGCTCCATCACCCATTTGCCTATGATGGGAACCAATTCCCTTTGCATCTCTGTTCCTCAAACTCCTCACCTGTAGTAGACAGAAGTCAAGAAGCTGAATTAGGGTGAACAATTTGCATAGAATATTGCCTGGAACTCATTACAAACCCAAATTCAAACTCCTAGCTTTCAGGGTCATAAGAATAGCACCATCACTTTTCACCAGAAATAACAAAGGAAAAAGGTCTGAGTCACTTTGGAGCTGATCTTTCAAAGAGCTCTTCAAAGAGCTCTTTCAAGGCTCTTTTTTTCTGGTCAGTCAAAACCCGAGGCATAAATTTCACAGCTTCCCTTCTCATACCCAAATACTCCATAAAAATTCATGGAACCAAGTTCCAAGATAAATTCACCATCTCTTCAGTGGCCCATGATTATTCTTTGAGTACAATTGCATGAATTGTGCTGACAATTTCATCCATTAAGGAAGTTGATGGATGCTCAAAACTAGGTCTGTCACCAATCAATATTTCACCTCTTTTGAAATGAAAAAATTCCTTTTAAACTTAAGTTTTTCCCATAACGCTGTTGTTGTAAGCTGTATTCACCATCACAATAGTTTCTGCAGCATTATTTCCCCAGCAGGAAACAAAGCTTCATAGTAGCATACTATCCCTTAAATAGGTCATCACAAAAAGCGATGCTTGAACAAAACTGCTTTTATTAAACAATTCACTGTGATCAGAGAGAACCTTCCCAAGCAATGCCACTGGGTGCACTAACTCAGAGGGAATTGGTAGATGCTTGCCTAGTGTGAAAAATGTGTACTACAAAAGTTTTGTCCAGAAGTTTTCCTGTTTTATTTTGGTACCCTTCTTGTATATCTCTTCTATTTATACCTTCATTTATATATTCTTTCACATATATATCTTTTTGTATAAATATATGTATACCATATGCATATATAGATAACTATATTTTCATAAAGGTGAAGAACTCTTCATTACTACAATACCAACTAATAAATGAATATTAAAATCAGAAAATTCTTGGCAAACAAAATGATAATAATTAATGTCTTGAAGGAAAATGGCAGTCTGGTTGAAATTAAAACTAAAAACTTTTTCTGGAAAGGCAAAGCAATTTGCAAGCTGGGAATTACTAACTCCAGAGAGTTCTGAACTAAGTAATTCAAGAAGACAGGTTCAAAGAGTCTCATACAGGGCAGTAAATAAAATTCTGTAAAATTTTAGTGATTGGTTGACATTTAAGTACTGGTTACAAATTGGGTGGGCAACATCTGATTGATAGATTGCATATATCACTGAAGCATTCTTTATTCATTTTTAAATCCTGAAATATTCATTACATGCAGGTACCTCTTGCCTCGTGTACATCATCAGATCCTTTTTACAGTTGTGAAGGACAAGTATATTTTATACTTGATCTCTGCCCAAAGGCCAGGAAGTGATACAATCATATTTAAAAGTTTAGATACCCCTATGAAGAAATGGGAAAAAGAACTGAAAAGATGTTTCATTAGGGAGGAGGTCCATATGGCCAATAAACATATGAGAAAATGATCCCGCTCACTAGCCATCAGAGAAATGTAAATCAAAACAACCAAGAGATATCATCTAACATCCTTGATACTAGCCCAGACAAGAAAATCAGACTGCAACAAATGTTGGAGGGGATGTGGTGAAATAGGAACACTTCCACATTGTTGGTGGCTATGTAGATATGTACAGCCGCTATGTCAAGCAGTCTGGCGATACTTACTGAAATGGAAGTTGAGCTACCCTACAATCCAGCTAGCCCACTATTAGGTATATACACAGAAGAGGCAAGAAATAAACCACAGCCAGTGGTATGCACACCAGTGTTTATTACAGCACAATTCACAATCGCAAAGACTTGGAAGCAACCTAAATTTCTATCAGTAGATGAATGGATTAGCAAACGCTAGCACATACACACAATGGAGTACTATGCCTCACTCAAAAGCTCATATGAGCACATGAAATACATCTCTGCGTGGGAAGAACTGGAGGGAATTATGCTAAGCGAAGTCAGTCAATCACAAAAGGAGAACTACTGCATGAGCCCCCTGAGGTAAGGAGAAACAGTATGATGAGTATAAAAGAGAAAACTCCTATACCGTAACAGTTGGTCCAAGAAATAGGGTAAGGGGAGGAGGGAGGACCAAACCCAGGGAGGTACACATTGGGTGCAACAACAGTAATGGGAGAAAAATGAGGAGGTACAGGGGATAGAGAGATAAAAGGGAGATCAAAAATGAAAGGATAACAGAGGGAATGGGGCACTAATCTACCCAGGCGGGGAGTACTGGTCTTGTCTCCACAGAAACTGAAGTGGGCAAGCAGTTCCTACCACGAAGCACCCAACCATGGGGACAGTGTGGATGCATGGAAGGATGCAAGAAAAGAGAGAGCTACAGAGCTGGAAGCAACCAGAGTCAGATGGACTCCATCCCTAAAAATGGGCGTGGCAGAGAACAGGTTGGGGGAGGGGCCAGCATCCCACACCCACAGGGATAAAGACAAGAAGGGAGGAAGAGGAAGAGTGCTGGTTCAAGCTTCACGCCAACACATAATGCTCAGAGGAATACATCCCTCGGGAGACCCAATGCGCCACAGAAAGGACTGGGCAAATAACGATTCCTGGGGGCACGAGAGAGGGGAGGAGAAGGGGGTGTGGACAAACACATGGTTGGGGGAGGGGGAGCAACATATGGTCTGGAATCGATGGAAAGGAGGATGTGGGAGGCCTGGTCGGGATTAAGCAAGGACAATGAATCTATGAGGAAACACTGAAATGCCAATGAAGGTGGAACAAGATGGTGGGAGAGGGAGATGGAAGGAAATAGATGAAAGAGCTAGAAGGCAAAGGGTACTTGCAGAGGTCTAACATAGGTATGTCCATCATAAATACAACTATCTGTTATTCGGTGGGAACAAATTTAAGACCATATCTATAGGCCAAATATTAGGGCAGCAGGTGGACCTTGGGCCCTCACCCTGGTGTTCCCTCAATGCAAGAACACTTAGTTCTATGAATCTGGTATTCCTCGAGGCTCACTGGTCTAACATGATCACTGAAGTAAAATGTGTGCATAAGCAAATGTGGTGAAGAAAGATGATGGTGCCCAGCCATCAAAGGATATATCGTCTGGAGTCTTAAAAGCCTAAAGATAAACAATAGACCATCTACTTGAGAAGAGACCACATCCACACAGAAGCAGCACAGCAGCCAGCGTGGCCACACGGTGGTGAAAGGTCTAGGCAATAGACATCAAACTGGGGGGGGGGGAGGGGGGGACACATATCACTGTGTGCACACATCCCCAAGGTGCCCACTGAGGACATGTGGGAGCATGAGCAAGAGTGGTGAAGAAAGCTGATGGTGCCCAGCTATCAAAGGATATAGCATCTGAGGTCTCAAAGGCTTGAGCATAAACAAGCAGCCATCTAGCTCAGGAGCAACATAACACACCATAAAAGAAGCTCACTTGCCTGTGCTATCATGAGGTGCTGAAACAATCAGGCATCAGGCATCAAATAACAAAAATCAAAATCAATGGACCAATTAACTCTCGATATCGCTGAAGACAAATGGATACCGAAGCAAACAGAGTAGAAAAAAAGATGGTGCCCAGCTACCAAATGATTGTAGTAGGGTCTCAGACACTTGAAGATAACTAAATCACCATTCAGCACGGAGACAGCAAAGTCCACAGGGAAGAAGCACACCAGCAAGTGTGTTCAAGAGGGGGCCAAAGGGAGCAGATATCGAGCATCAAAGAACAGGAATCACTTCATTACGAGTGAGGGGAGAAGCAGGGTGGGGATCTAAGGCCAATGGTGGGTAATTGGTCACCCCTTTACAGGGGAGCCAAGGGAAGGAGACAGACTAGTCAAGGTGCAGCCGGGCAATGATGATGCATACAAGTTTCCTCTAGTACCTGAGGTCTTCCTCCCCCACCCAACCATCATGGTCCCAACTCTACCTTGCACATCCGGATGGACTAGAGAAGGTGCACTAGTGAAAGGGGGGCTGGAGATATGGGGAAAACAGGATAGATGAGCCCCCTGGGGCTGGTGGTTAGATTGGAGCTACTGGATAGGTGGAGAGAAGGTGGGGTAGAGAGACGGAACCAACTGCAAAGATCTACATATGACCTGTCTGGAGGATGGGCATCGGGGGAGTGGGTAGAGGGAGGTGTCAGTCGGGGTAAGATACAACAGAACAATAATAATTTATAAAGCATTGAGGGTTGAGGGTGGAGGGAGAGCAGGGGAAGAGGGGAGGGGTTGGAGGAGCCGATACCAGGGGCTCTGGGGAAAGGGCGGATGTTTGTAGAATGATGACAGCAGCAGATGTGTGAGGGTGTTTGCCACAGTATGTTTATTTATGTATTGGAAAAACGATTTTTAATTAAAAAATGATTTTTAATTAAAAAAAACTATTAAGAAACCTAAAAAAAAAGTTTATAGTGAGTAAGCATCTCTTCTAAGAATTGTTTTGGACTTGGTTTTTCTGAGCAGGGTATATTCTTAAATAAACAATACAAGCAAAATCATTGTTTGTTTGTTTGTTTGTTATTTCATTGTTTACCATATAATTTTCTCAGGGTATATTGGAGAGTTACAGCTACTTTTATTTGAAATTATTTTTACTTTCAGATCTTAGCACAGCCACTACCTTATATTGGGAGTCCTAAGTTAAGTTGAGGTCTTATTTTCTGATGTGAATGAAATCCATAAATGTAAAAAAAAAAGAAAAAAACTACTCAAAGAAAGTTTAATGCACAGGTTATTTACTTAAGTTTCCTCAGAGACTACATAGGAATGAAAAAAAGAGAAATGGCTCTTTACCGAGGAAAAGGGAAAAAAAACCACTGTAGATAATACAACAAATAATGGAACAAATTATTGTTTCTTGACATGATAGAATGAAAAATACAACATCATATAAACAATATGTTTATCAAATTGAAAGAAACATTCAACAAACTCACACTGAGGGGCAGTCTACAAAACATCTGAACTGCATCCCTTAACAATGTCAGCAGCATGAATGACATGCAGAGGGAAGGAGCTGCTTCCAATGAAAAGAAAACTCATGAGCCATGACAATGCAGTGCAAAACTATATTCTAGAATGAATCTTGGATCAGAGGGGAAAAGTAGCCATTAAGCCATTCCTGAAATGTCAAAAGTGAGTTCAATATTAGATATAGTGATATATATATAATTCATTACAGAAGATAATTCTTCTCTAGTGAGGCAGAAAAGTCTTACTTTTGCTATATTGAAGACTTGCTATTTTGTTTTCCTTATAAGACAAGGGAATTAAAAAATATTTTAAATAGCAATTTATTTTTGTTACTACATAAATAGTCAAGTGAGGCTAAAACCACTTGATTTTATGGTCTAAACTTCTAAATGCCAATGCAACCTGCTTTTGTTGTTGCTGAGCAGGACTTAAATCACATCAAGCCCATGTGCAAAGATCCTCACACCAGAATCCAAAACTGCCCCTAGAGAGGAACATTAAGGCTTCGACAGTGTGGAAATAGATTATGAGTCTACAGATACTTCTAACTAATGATATACACATTTCCTTTCATTGGTTTTAGAAATAACATGTACGCTGCCTGTTTTTAAATCTGTGCTTCATAATTCTGAACACTTTTGTAAGCATTTGCAACTGTAAATTTAGGAAAGGTGCAACTACACTATCATTTTTAACACACTAAAGAGTGGATATTTTAAAATCAAGAAGTTAAAAATCAAGCTATCAAGGGCTGAGCCCCAGTGGCGTAGTGGTTGTGAGCGGGACTGCGGCCCACTGGGTTGGAGATTCAAATCCAGCAGCAAGGCTGGGCCTCCTACTCCCACCACGAGGGCAGTGATGCCCCCCCCCCCCCAAAAAAAAATCAAGCAATCAAATCAAAGTGAAGGGGTGGGGAATTAGTGGAGATCCAAAGCCATCTGCAAGTTAATCCATTAAAGACCGAATAAACTCAGGATCCGTCCACAATGTGTTAAGAATTCACTAAGAAATGCAGTTCAAGCAAGAACCTTAATGTACAAAAGTTCTTATTTTAAAGTTTGAAAGGCAAATAGCTGGGTAGTCCACACGACCACCAGAGGGCAGTGATGTCCCCAAACAAACAAAAAGAAAGTCAAATAGCAAATAATCACTTTAATAATTTAAGATTCCAAGACATTCTGTATTGCTTCTATTATAAAAAATAGTTCTAAAATTTAATGATAATAAATATCTATTCAAGGATGTTTCTCATTGATGAAGTCATATAGGATGCAAAGAAATAAAAGTATCACTCTCGAGTATATAAGGAAGCTACAATCATATCAAAATATTTGAGAGTTGAAAGCTATCTGTTATTTCCTATTTTAGCAGTTAAAAGTATCTCTTGCTTTTCAAAAGTTTGTTTTATGACAGTTCATTTTGATATACTTGTAGGTGCTTTAATAATTCAGTCCAAGTATTTGTTGATAAAATTTGTTGATAGAGGAAAGGGTGGTGAAACTTCATCTAAGACACTTTGGATATGTGATTGGGAAAGACCAGCCCTGGAAAAAACAATATGCTTAGTAAAGTGAGGGGCAGAGAAGTCAAGGGGAAGTCCTCAATGCTATGGATTGACACAGCAGTTGCAACTGTGGGCTCAGGGAGTAACTGTGAGGCTGCCACAGGACTGGGCAGCTTTTCGTTCTGTTGTACATTGAGTCACTATGGGTGGGAAAGAACTGTAAGGCACTGTCCAATAATACTGTGCTTTTGTCCCTTAGTGATTGTGGTAGTTACATAATCTGGTGTCAATTTAGGACTTGAGAGGATTAAGCGTGAAAGGGTGGAGTCTCCAACGTGGATACTCCTGAGGGATCACTCTCCCCAGGCTCTGTCCAGGTGGCATGGAGGAGCACAGGGCCCAGTGTCCCGTGCTGTACAGTTCTTTTCCACAACGTCGGAGATCAAGCTGGGCCATGAGCCTGCCCCTGCATATTCCTAGAGCTTCTTGGAGTCTCATGGACAGTGAACGAGGAGACAAAGCATGCAGGAAACATGTCAAAAAAAAAAAAAAAGGTGGAGTCATAGCCAATGAGACCTGTGTGTGGACACAGCCTTCTCCTAACTATTCTGGAAACTCCTGTATTTTCCTTCTCAGAGGTGGTAGACACTCTCTGCACACACCATGGGACACTTTGTAGCTGACAAGATACATAGAACTGCACTAGTGCCCTGATCTGGTGAAGCCACATGGAGACCCCTGCCAACGCTGAGATGCTCAAAATGTCACTGGAACAAAAGAATTTCTCCCCGCTGGCCTGTAATTGTGCTGCAATCAGGATCATTGCAAGTGTTTCATGAGTCTAACGAAAACTTTATAGAGTGGTATCGGACGTATGGGTTTGGACTGGACTGGGTTGGGATGTTTTCTTAATGTTCAATTACTCTTTGATATAAAACTCTTTCTCATACATATATGTGTGTGTATGAATTTCTCTAGTCTATCCGGACTGATACACCTATGCACTATATAGAGCAAGCAGCTTAATTTGCTAGCATATCAAAACTTTTAAATAATTCTCTTTATGTTATTTCTAGCCCAAAATGAACTACAGTGCAAGAAAATATTCCTTTGAATTCCAGTTTCTGAAAGATGTTGCTTATTGAGTAAATACTTCATGTTCACTTAAAGAGAACATGTACACTGTACATATGTATATTCATGTGTATAAAAGTATAGTGTTTTGTATGTGCAGATGCACATGCATGCTTCTCAGCCATGAGAAATTTGATGATCATGTTTTCAAATCATCTCTATCTACATTTATTTTATTTTTGTTTCCCTGCCCATGTTACTAATTAAAAACAGAGAGTCAATTTTCATGCACAAAAAACCCCACTGAGAAGCACTGTCGGTAGGACATTTGAATGAATCACACTTGTAGAATGAATAATAGTACAGGCTTCTCAATCCAACTCCTAACTTGTGATAGTAACATCAAACATTTGCCCCAAACTAAATAATATATTAGCCCTTGTGCTATAGCATGTTTTTATTACTGAGTACTGTTTGCTCATCACTGAGGAAAAAACTCCATTGATGCAAGACCTAATTAATGAAATATGAGCAGAAATGATATGTAACCATCAGTATAATGCACTTAAGCTTTCTTGAGTTGAAGGGAAACTCAAGAAGAGTGTTCCATATAGAAGCTGCTTCATCAACAAAGATCTTATACAAACAAATCATTCCTATTATATATAGCTATAGATACATCATAGCTACTCTCATTTCTGCTTGTGGTTAAATAAATATACTTCTAAGATACAGATTTCTTCAAAGATTCACCATGAAAATTGTTAAGGAAAAAAGAAAAATGTCAAGATTGCTTGGGTAATCTTTACTGAGTATTACTTAAGCCTACAAGACAAAAATGGTTAATTATATAAAAATAAAGATAGCAAGAATAGAGAACATAATAAAAGGACTGATGATGAATGCTGAATACGACAGTATTAAAGATATGGTTGAAAAGCTAATTTTGAATATGATAAACATGAAAAATTTTAAAATAATATAATGTAAATACCAGGGAGTGAGAAAATGGGAGGTGAACCAGCTAATGTCATTTCATGTCAAAGTAGGTATACAACACCTACAGCTAAAACCCACCCTCTGTCTATTAAGAAGCTCTAGTGGGTTTAAGAAGGGCTACTGAACACAAGGTGAGTAATCCAAACCTACCAGCTACTCTATGAGAGAAAGGTGAGGCTTTCTGTTCTCATAGAGATTTGTAGCCTTGGAAATGCACAGGGTCAGTTCTACTTTGGTCTCTGAGGTCACTATGAGACAGACTCACCTTGGTGGTAGTGTGTTTGAGTTTGGTCTATGAGCCTGTCACACTATGGCGACTTATGTTTTACTATGTTGCTGGAATTTATGCCTTTGGTATTTCATATATTAGCAGGATCATTCATGGAAAGCTGCCAAAAGACTAGGAAGAAAAACCCGATAGTCTAGCTTCTGAAAATTAATCAATTAAAACCTTGAAGATAACAAAAGAACACACAATGCTAAAAGATGAACACTTCGGGTTGGTGGGCAACTGAACATAACTGAATAAAACTAGGGGCAACCTTAACAAAAGGTTGATGGAGTAAACTCTATGGGACAATCATTTACTGGTGTGGCACAATTTACGATGACAGTAGCAGCTGCAGGCATCCATTAGTAATCAGAATATGGAACTTACAAAGTATAAATGAAGAAAAATGTGAAAATATCAAGATGCAAGACTAATAGTATAGGTATTTATAAGCAGACTTGGCCTGATATTGGTCATGATCAATTTGGCAACCATTACAGTCTACTATACTGGCAATGACAAATAGAGAAATAACAGTGTTGCATTCATTGTGAAACAAAAAAACTCTATATGAACTATCATGAAATAAAATATGATCAGTGAAGGCTGAGCCCTGGTGGCGTAGTGGTTGAGTATGGGACTGCGGCCCACAGGCTTGGCGATTCAAATCCAGCAGCGGCTCTCCAGGAGCAAGGCTGGGTAGCTCCCACCACCACCAGAGGGCAGTGATGCCTCCCCCAAAAAAAACAAAAAACAAAAACAAAAGAAAAAAATGTGACCAGTGATATGTTCACCCATACACCTACAACAAACACCAAGTAATATAACAATTATTCAAATTTACATACCAAGCGCAAAAACCAAACTTAAAGAAAATGAAGATTTCTCCTTCAAGGGGATAAAAAGAGAAATATAATAATACAAAAGAGGCTGAACCCCGGTGGTGATTGTGCGCGGGACTGCGGCCCACTGGATTAGAGTTTCAAATCCAGCAGTAAGGATGGGCCTCCTACTCCCACCACCGGAGGGCAGTGATGCCCCAAAAACAAACAAACAATAGAATATAAAAGAAAAAAAATCTTTCTAGGGCTGAGCCCTGGTGGCATAAGTGGTTGAGTACAGCACTGCAGCCCTTGGGCTTGGCGGTTCAAATCCAGCGGCGGCTCTCAGGAGCAGCACTGGGTAGCTCCCATGACCACCAGAGGGCAGTGATGCACCCCCCCCCCTCCAAAATAAAATAAAATAAAAATCTTTCTAGTATTCTTTGCTTTTGGGTAAGACCTACTGATTTCAACTTCTTCAGAATATAGCTTGAACTTTTGGAAATTTCCTAATGGTGTGCACTCGCTGATTAGGGACTGCCCAGTCAGTAACACAAGGTGATCCTATGTACAAGACACTGGCTGGCCATGAGCCGTCCTCACAATTGCTGGTTTACTTGGACTCATTGTTGTAGTGATTTTATCAACCTATCCTGTTGAGGGGCTTTCCCTTTCACATCCACCTTGTACTTCTCCAAATATGATGTCCTTCTTCAGAGATTAGTCCCTTCTGTTAACATGCCTCAAGTATGTGAGAAGTCTTTCCATCACTGTTAAGAAGCAGTCCCTCTGAGCCCCAGTGGTGTAGTGGTTGTGCGCAGGACTGTGGCCCACTGGGATGGAGGTCCAATTCCAGCTCACAGGAGCAAAGGCTGGGCCTCCTACTCCCACCACCAGGGCAGTGACGCCTAAAAAAAAAAAAGAAGCAGTCCCATATGTTCTTGTATTTTTTTCTTGTGGAAATTCCTGGTACTTTAAATATTCTTGCCAATATAATTTTCATTATATATTTTTACATGAATATGGGGTGACTGAGAAAATGGCTTAAATCAGGCACATTTTAATCCTCAAATTGACATCTTTGCTCATTTAAAAGATGTTTTTGCTGAAGATCTGTCCAAATCAATGATACATATTTTGACTTTACTATCGTCTACGTAAGAACTGATGGAGCATACAAGCAAAATGAAATCGCAGGCAACTTCAATTTTTTTCTCCATTCACTGTGAGATTGTTTACAGATCTAATTCTGATGATTTTTTTCTTTATGTTAAGGTGTAATCCATATTGAAGGCTGCAGTCTTGACCATCATCACAAAGTGTTTCAATAAATTTTTTTCCATTTAGCAAGCAAGGTTGTATCATCTGCATATTATTAATGAATCTTCCTCCAATCTTGCCTGCACATTTTTCTTCATATACTCTACCTACTGTGATTATGTGCTAGACACACAAATTCCATAAGTATGGGGAAAGGCGCATACCTGACACACACCTCTCCTGGTTTTAAATCATATAGTCTTCCCTTGTTGTTTGAACCACTGCCACTTCATCTATGTAAACACAATGATGTGTTCTGGATTCACATTTTTCGTAGTGCTTTCCCCATTTTGTTCTGATTCACACTGTTGAAAGCTTTTGCATAATCCATAAAACACAGGTAACTCTTTTCTACTTTTAGCAGAGTTGTTGCTGAGAGATAAATAAGTATGAAAGTACACAAGAACAAGAATACTAGACAAGTACAGAGCAAACTATTACTATTTTATGTACTTACCAATTTTTCATATCAAAAGTGAACTAGCAAAAAGAATATAAACATTATTCTTCAAGATTGACTCAATTTTTAGGGTTTTCTGGAGATGAACACTGATTGCAATTATTTCTGTTGCAGAATTTGTTTTATTGAGTTTGTGATTTGAATCCTGGACTCGGTAAAACGATTTAATAAAATCTATTTGGTTGTACTTAGATTATAAATTCTTTAAGTGGATAAGAACCTTTTAAATTCAGCCTGGCATACTTCTACAGTTACTAACAGTAAATAATTCAGTAATAATTTAACAAATTGAGAGATATGCAGAAGAATTCAGATTTTAAAAATATCAAAATAAAAAATTCATAATCATTTAAGAAATGTCAATTAACTTTTTAAAAATATTATTCTACTTGATACAAAGTAATTCAATTTATTAAAATTTAATGTTCAAATTTAATCTACTTTCTTACTCATAAACCTTACTTACAAATCCACACAGAGACACAAATATGAGGTTTTCCACATAAATAGTTGGGGGGAAATGGAATTAAGATAATCGAATTTTTCCACAAAAATCTGAAGTTCCTTCATACATATTCTATAAAGCAGAAAGGCTTCGGGAGCCTAGGTTAATGATTTGCAAACAAGGCCCACCACAGCTGGTATTTTAAAAAATAATAAATGGTCCACATTCAAAGTTAAAAGAACTGCCGATTATTGGGGTCAGCACTTCCACACAGAAGTCATCCTATTTCCTAAAAATAAGACACTTGTGTTCATCAAAGACTTCAGCAAAAGAGTAAAAAGAGAACCCATAGATTGGGAAAATATTTTCGCAACAACATACTGGATAAGGGACTAATATCTAAATCTATAGATCTATTATTGGAGTCAGCATTTCTACAAACAAACAGCCATTGTAGCTCCTGAATAAGACACTTAATGCATTAAAGGCATTCATCAAGAGGGTAGCAAGAGGATCCACAGACTAGGAAAAATTGAGGTCAATGAAATAACATATAAAGGGCTAATATCTAAAATCCACAGAAAGCTATAACAACTCAGCAAGAAAAAGAATAATAACCTAATTAAAATGGGTAAAAAGCATAAAAAATAGATCACCAAAGAAAACATACACGTAGCCAAGAAACATGAAATAATGCTTGTGATCAATAGCCATTTAAAATTGCCAATCAAAAAGTCAGATTCCACCCCACAGTGGTATCAATAATATAGTAACCAGAAAAAAAAATGCTAGAGAGGGTGTGGGGAGACTGGAACTTTCATAGATTTCTGGTGAAACTATAAACTATACAACCTCTGTGGAAACAATTTGGGGTTTCCTCAAATTACTGAGAGTACAAGTATCAAACAACCCAGCAATCCCTCTATTATGTATATCCTAAAGAAATATGAAGCAAAGCACATTAGCAGAAGAATGGATAAGCTAACTTTCACACACAATAAAAGTAAGTACACACAATGGAATACACATAGTTAGGGAATAATGATGAAACATGCAAAACCTCATGACATGCTTTAAAGTACCTTCTGCTGACTGAAGTTAGCTAAACACTAAAGGCAATATGTATGAGACTACTGATATAAAAGAAAATAAATCAAGAAAAATTATTCATACTAAAAGAAATAGATTTTGTTGTTTACCAGAGGTGGGAAGGAAAGAAGAAGCAAAATGCTAGACCACAGGTTCCCAAACATATTTATCCCACTGCTTTCAGAAGCAAACACAAAAACAAAAAGAACAAGGCATGTTTCTTGTTTTGCAGCCCTTCTGGTTCACCCCAACCCTTCCCCACTTTGGGAAACACTGGGCTAGAGGGTAACTCAACCCATAAAATTGATACACATCTCAGCTCGTAGAGACACCTTTTTTTTTTACTTTAAATCACGAAGTAGCTTTTTGTGTTGTCTGCATGACTGCCTCTTTATCTATGTTCAGATTCTACATGAACACAATGGTCTGGATTTCCCATTCTTAGCAATGTTACATGGAAGTCCGGTCTTTCTCCCGTGGATCAGGGAGGTGGTTTTGAACTGCTGATCTTGGAGATCCCAGTCCAATGTGTACTACTATGCCATCACAGCTCCTTGGGCTAGAGGGTAGGCTGGGGCTAACTTGAATAGAGGGGAAAACAATATCCTACTAGAGGAAGAACCAAAAAGATGTGGGGGGCACCCAAATATTGGAAGCTTTGTTACATTGCGTAAGTTGACTACAAAAATACCTCTGAAATGCAAACTCCCACCTAATGCACAAAAAGTTAAAAAACAAACAAAAAACTCCAAACACACAAGTAGTCACTTTAGAAGAACTGATATCATGATTACTTTCATTGTCATTTCTTACTCTGATGATTTTTCCATCAAAGGGCAAAGGATTAGGATGAAAAATGCACCACTGTTTATATCCCTTCTTCTAGTAGGATTTACCAAAAAAAAAAAAAAAAAAAAGGGAAAGGGCATTTGTAAAGATTAGGCCACATCTCCCTTTCACTCCTCTTGCAACCTAGAATGGAAACAGGGGATAATCATCCGGATGGCATGGTAGTTAAATAATCTGGTGTCAATTTGGGACTTGAGTAGATTTAGAGTGAAGGAGTGGCATCTAGGCTACCAATTAGATCACAGCCAATGAGGCCTGTCTGGATACGGCCTTCTCCTAAGAATTCTGCGAACTCCTGTAGGAGGTCCTCAAGGAGGACCTTGGAGGCAGGAGACACTTCTCTCCCTCTGCTCACTTCCCTGAAGACATTCTACTAACAAGACTGAAGGCTCATTCCTGGAGAAGGTCGACTGACAAGACTCCTGGTGCTACACCACGGGAGCTGGAGGAGCAACATGGACCTACCATGATGCAACCAGACCTCTGGCGCCAGAGAAGTCATGTAAAAATGCCTGCCAGGGCTGAGCCCCGGTGGCGTAAGTGAGGTGGTTGAATGCGGGACTGCGGCCCGCGACGGGCTTGGCGGTTCAGGTCCAGCGGTGGCTCTCAGGAGTGGCACTGGGTGGCGCCCATGACCACCGGAGGCAGTGATGCCCACAAAACAAAAAAAATGCCTGCCAGCACTGAGATGCATATAACGCAACTGGATCCAGAAGCCTTCCAACTCACTGGCCTATGATCCTCCTGCATTTGGCATCATTGCATGTATTTTGTTAGTCTGAAGAGGACTGTATCTTTTGGTATCAGACATATGGGCTAATTATGGACTTAGGGACTTGATTTGGACTGGACTGAGATGTTTACTCAATATTTGACTGCTCTTGTAAATAAACCTCTTTCTTATACACGTGTGTCTATGGATTTGTTTCTGTAGTCAACTCAGACTAACACAGGCCTAGTTTTAAAGGATTGGAATTTCAAAATCATTTGACTCAGTTTAAAAAAAGAACAATATATACTATTCCAAATGGCAAAAATTTATGGAAAATAATTTAAATATGGGTGTGTTCCAAGATATTACCACTGAGAGAAAAGAGAGCTAACAGCTGGAGTATTTTATGGTTACAAACTATTTCATGTCCATGTTAAGGTTAGACTTTAAGTCAATCTACATTTATTTGTCCTTATTTATTATCTGCTAAAATAAATATTTTTAGAGTCTAATCCATATGAAATTGCTATTTATCCACTTCACCAAAGAACTATATTTATTTTTTAAAGTCAGATCATAATTTAACCCTTAAGTAGAAATATGCATTGTACTATACAGTAAGATGTTTCCTTTTTAATTTTTGCTTGTTGTTTGTTTGTTAGTTTTTTGGGCATCACTGCCCTTTGGTGATTGTGGGAGCTACCCAGCACTGCTCCTGAGAGCCGCCGCTTGGATTTGAACCACCAGGCCCACGGGCTGCAGTCCCGCACTCAACCACTTATGCCACCGGGGCTCAGCCTCCCTTTTTAATTTTTATTAACTAGAATAAAAGTCTTAATTACATAAAAGTCTCAATTATGATTTTTCCTAAGGAAAATAATAACACCAAGGCCAGTGATGACAAAAGGTATCAAAAGCTAAGGCAGCCTCCATGGAGAAAAGCAAGGGCAATACTTTCATAGTCCCAGACAAATGGCTTGCTACTTGACAAACTAAAACTACATTTTATTTAAAGTCTGTCAATCTGTTCACAGTAAAATTATTTCCTCAACAGAATTACTGAATATGACATGATGGAGAACAAGATCACAAACAACAAATGGGGTCTTGGTGTGCAGCCAATCTACAAGCGTGGATGTGTCTACACAGAAATCCTGCTACAACACACAGGAATTGCTAAAGAATTAAAATAAGGGTGACAGACAGCAAAAAACTTAAGGAGCTGTTAAAAAGCACTAATAAGGTAGTCACAAGCAGAAAGAGTAGAAGAAATCTTCAGCGCACACGAACAGATACTCATTCTGAAGATTACAAAAACAAGGAACTACCCTGTACCCCATACAATCGGGTAGGCAGTTGGCGACAAAACTGCCTTTTTAAGTCACGGCTTTAAAACAGTTTAAACTGATTTAGTCATGGCCAAGAGAACACAGCTAGACTAGAATGTGAAGGCTAATGAAAGAGTCAGAACAGGAAAAATTCCAAGTAGAAGCCATGAAACAGAGACTTGGAAGAGCAGCGAGCAATGTCAGGCGTCTGATAGGGAGGGCAGCACATTCAAATAGGCCCGGATAGTGACCATCTTTGAGCTGGGCACTACTGTTCTTGACTGCCTTTCAAGAGTTTTCGTGACTATGCAATGTGCATGCTGCCCTGGCTATCTTCTGACGAAGAGGTAGGCTATCTTTCTGTAAATGTTCCTGTTCTGGTTATCTTCCCAGTTTATTCATTTTACAAATTTAAATCTGCTCTGTTTTCACTTGCCCATGAGTAAACTGGGAAGAACTGTTGGAAGTCCTTCTTGAAACTGAAGGCATCTAAAAGTTGATAAGGAACCACTGACATTTTCTTTAAATACCCACGCATTCATTGCCTTCCACAAGAGTATTCCTGGTGGGGCTGAGCCCCGGTGGCGTAGTGGTTGTGCGCGGGACTGCGGCCCACTGGGATGGAGGTTCAATTCCAGCCCTGGGGCTGGGCCTCCAATTCCCACCACCGGAGAGCAGTGATGCCTTAAAAAAAAAAAAAAAAAAAGTATTCCTGGTGACTTGGAGCTATTCTTGTACAGGCATAGGGTAATCAATTTCTTGAAATGCCATCAGAATTCTGTATCATAACTTCATAGAAAAAACTTTTGCCTCAAAAAGTTATTTCCTAGCTTTATTACTCATAATTTTCACTCTGTCTAGCTCCAAATAAAAACAAGCTCAGCATTGAGAATTGTTGACATATAGTCCAACCTTATTTTGTAAACAAACAACAAAAGCATCAAAGGATTTCAGTAATTTGGTGCCATTTTTTAAGGAAGTTAATGCTAGGATGTGTTTCCCTCCTTGACTATGGTCATATGGCTACATCACAAAGCCTCTCATTTGAGTCAGAACTTCAGGGGAATTTAAAAGGGCACTGGTGGCACAAAGGTTAAGCGCTTAGCTGCTCACCAAAAGATCAACAGTTTGAATCTCCTCAGCGGCTCTAGGGGAAAAAAAGCCCTGGCAATTCACACCACGAAATCAACAGCTTGGGAAACCCTCTGGGGCAGTTCTACTTTGTCCTACTGGGTTGCTATTTGCTGGAAGCTACTGGAGTACACAACACAGGGGTATCAAAAGCTCCCAGTAATTTTTTCCTGTAGTGCAAAGGGTTGCTATGGGTCATAATCAACTCAAGGACACATATGGTGACTGCCATCCTAACGGGTGGAGGCCGCAACCCAGGCGACGGTACTCCAGAAGAAGAGGCCTGATCTGTTTTTGTTAAGATTAAAACAACAATAACAAAAAAAGCAAAGCTGCAGTCGTGTATTCAATTCTGACTTACAGGGCTTACACGCAAGAAAACCAACCCAAACAGCAGTTCTCCTCTGTAACACAGGGGTTCTTCTTAAGTTAAAATCCACTAAATTGGAACTACCACCACCATGAATATTAATGAACAGTCTACTGGTACAGAAACTGCTTCAACAGAAGATAAACGGTGCTGTACTTTGAAGCTGTTACCCTGAAACATATAGTGTTCAATGCCTTTGGATGACTAGATTGTATATGTTTGGTAATGATAAAATACTGACCACAGGATTTTGTGTTTTCTCACCCAAGTTTATGAAATTTTAGTCTATCTAGAGCAGAGGTTTTCAACCTGGGGGTTGCAACCCCTTTGGGGATTGATCGACCCTTTCACAGGGGTTGCCAATTCATAGCAGTTGCAAAATTATAGTTATGAAGTAGCAATGAAAAAAAATTATGGTTAGGGGTCACCATAAAATGAGGAACTGAATTAAAGGGTGAAGGCATTAGGAAGGTTGAGAACCGCTGAGCTAAAGGCTGGCTAACTAAGCAAAAGAAGATTTAAAACATAAAATCTTTGGTTCGAATACTTGTAAAGGTTCCAGTCCTCATCTCTGGCCCTACTGCTAAAGAGTATTCAGAATCTGTTTATAGTGTTCCCTACAGATAAAGTATAAACTACTGCCCTACTTCCACTGTGATTATGGAATCTAATGGTACATGATTCTCTGTAACGTGAAGAAAAATTGTTCAAGTGTTTCAAGAATCATGGATTCATTCTAGTCTAATGAAACTACATCCAAAAAATGAATGTCGAATATCTACATCCCTTCAGCGGTAAAATTATGTACAGATCAAGCGATGTTTTTCCCCTGCTTCTGAAGGGATGGGAGGATACAGAGTTGTGTAGTCGTGGGGCTTCTATTTCCCACCTGACTTATTCTCGAAGTACAAACACGAGCAGTAAAAGCAGCAGCACGGATAAAATAGCAATGTTCCGCAGGCCTGCCACCGTTTATGGAAGGAAAGCCACGCTCCTTTTTTTTTCAGGGCTCACTTCAGCAAGCCCTTTTCGAAATTCCGTAAGACAACCAATCTCCTGTGGAGAAACAAAACAAAACAAAACAACCACCCCAAAACACTTCCTGATATTCTATTTCAAGAAATGGTTCGTCCAGCCAAGATGTTGAAAGAGGACTCACTCCCACAATCATCAGAACAAAAGGACACTGGGGAAAAGTTTCTGGGTGCTGCCACCTGAAGTACAGCCTAGCCTGGCACAGCACATGGCACACACACAAACATCCAGTAGCAGCCCGTGCGCATACGTGTTCTTTCCAGCGTACAACTTTTCTTTTTTTAAAACAAAGTTTCACCTGCTGGAGTGACTCTCGGGGTTAGCTAATCGAGGGAGGATTTAGCGAAGCCAGGCACGGTGCGTTTCATTCTCTTTGGGACTGGAACCCGAGGGCACCGGATCGGGGCTGGCTGCCCAGCGGGAGGGTACCAGGCGGCGAGGCCGGCGCGCCCCAGCCCCCCCCCCCCGCCCCCGCCCCCGAGCGTCAGCGCCCCGAGCAGGAAGCGCTCCCACGCAGCAGCGCCAAGCCTCGGAGGGGTCCCCGAAGCTGGCCCCGCGCCGCCCCCGCCGGGCCGGGTCCCTCACCGCCCCCCCCCCCCACGGACGCCTTTCCAGACCCACATGGGACCCCCGCCGCGGCCGTCGCCTCCCTCAGCCCGTCGGCGCGGGAGGCCGGGGAAGGGTGGGCTCACCAGGTCCCTCCGGGCGGGTGGGCGCCGGGGGCCGGTGGGGCGGAGCTCCGCACCCGGGGTCCCCTTGGGCGGGCTCCCTCAGGTAGTCCTCGAAGCGCACCTGCCGGGCTTCGCCGCCGCCCCCGAGCCCCCACAGGCGGCTGGCCGTGCCCCGCAGGAGGCGCCCGCTCTTCCCCGTGAACGTGGTCAGGTACTCCATGCTGCCGCGGGGCGCCGCGGGCCAGGGGACGCGGCCGGGGACGGTTTCCTCGGCGGCGGCGGCGGCGGCGTGCGCGCCAGCCCGCCGTCGGACCCGACCCGGGGGGCGGCGGCTCGGCGCACCTCACAGGAGGGGGAGGGGAGGGGGCGTCCCTCGCAGGCCCCGGGCCAGACCATCTGCCCAGTCCGCGTCGGGGGGGCCGGGGCCGGCCAAAAGTTTGTGAAAAGTTTCCCTTTGGCTTTCACGCTCCGCGTCGGGGCGAAAGGCGCTGCGAGACCCGCTTCCTGATGACTGGAATGGGCGCGCGTTGGGACGAGGGCGGCTGGGAAGCAAGTGGGACGCGCTTCCTTCCGTCTTTCCCCCCCCCCCCACTCGCTCGGGTCAAATGGAACAGACCGGCCCCCGCCCCGCCCCGCCCCGTCCGGGCCCCGAGCTGACCGTCCCGAAGGCTGGGGCAGCCGGAGGAGGCTGAGGCCCCCAGCTCGGGACATACATAAAAATAGCGCTTGCGGGAACCTTTCTGGTCTTCAGAAACCTGGAGGTATCGCAAAGAACTGTCCGAAAGGGCCGTCGTTTGTGTAGCGGGGGTAGAGTGGGGAGCACGAGCCACCTGAAACTTTTGGCCCTTGTCATGATTTATTTGGGGAGAGGGTAAGTTAGGTACGCCAGACAGCAATCCGAGTTCAAACCGAGTCCAGCTCAGACAAAAGGGCGCATCTGAAACCCTTGGGGCGAAATAACGCATTATTTTG